>JAXBDA010000773.1:0-71556 GCA_036023075.1 Gaultheria prostrata | reverse complement strand
TATCAAACCTAGCGACACGTCCCAAAGACGGCCCTAGTATCAACAATTTCACATTCTCACTTTCAATATCTTTAAGTACATTAACCATGTGTTCGTGTCATCGTGTCACCCATGCCCCGCGATGTTAATTCAACCCACAAAACTCGCCAAGTTCGATCAATTAGACACACATAGCGTGAAACATAAGATTAATCAACCATAGAAACTCAACAAATCTCTAATCATATAAACGAATAGGTCCGGAACAATTATTGGAACAAGAAACGAGGTTTGGAGGATGGTTATACCAAGCCAATGCTCGAAGAAATCAAAAGGGATCACAAAACATGATTTTTTTGCCAAAACAACAATTTGTATCGATACAAATGGAGTTGTATCGATACACCTGAGTTGTATTGATACACATGATGTTTGTATCGATACACCAAGCCCGGATTCTGAACAGCCGATCATGTATCGATACAAACCCATTTTGTATCGATACAGGCTCCTTACGAGCGAATTTTTGACAGCTTTTCTTGGTGCTTTCGTGGGAGTTCAAAACAACACAATCCAAGTAAATTTCCAACACAAAGGGCAACATTAGGATTATTTAACAACAAGTTCATGAGGAATTTCATTCAAAAGTAATATCAAACATAAACCCCAACCAAAATGACTAGAAATGAGTTTTCAAGCAAAATCAAAGGGGTTGATCAAATTGGAGTTCAATCCACACACAAGCACTTGAGAATGCTTAGTAAAGATAGAAATTTCCCTACCTCTTGTGAGACTTAGCTCCAAGTGAAAGATTGCAAAACCCCAGACTTTTTCTCCAAGCTCCAAGTGAAATTACTACCTCCCGGAGTGAAACAAGTGATCCCCGAGCTTCCTAACGTGTAGAGGTTTTGATTTTATGCACGGGCCTTGAAGGATTTGGAGAGAGGAGGTGTGATTTTGGTGGGGGAGAAGATGACAATGGAGGGTTAGAGAGAGAGGGGAGGTCAGCTGGGGAAAATGAGGGGAGAGTGGTGATGCTCTCTCTCCTCTCTCATACCACACACACACATATACATTAAAAGAATTACACCCCAAGTCCCCCTAGTGACTTGTGTAATGCAATTGAGTTCCCTCCCATATATAACGCCACATAATTCAACACTAAAACATTTTAGGCATTTCACGCAATTTCTCACATTTCCCCAACATTATTTCCGGAAAAATAATATAATTTTACGGGTCTTTACAATTTTAGGTATTTAGGCTCAATTATGAGTAAAGATTGAGAGATTACAGATGATGTGACCCATAGGATCCAAGTGGGGTGGCTCAAGTGGAGAAGTGCTACTGGTGTATTATGTGATAAGAGGGTACCCACAAAATTGAAGGGAAAATTCTATAAAACTGCCAGAAGACCAACGATGCTTTGCGGGACAGAATGTTGGCCTTCTAAGAAACAACATGTGAGCAAGATGAGTGTAACAGAAATGAGAATGTTGAGGTGGATGTGTGGTAATACTAGACGAGACATGATTAGAAATGAAACGGTTCGTGAGATGGTAGGTGTAGCACATATAGATGAGAAGTTGAGGGAAAATAGGCTAAGGTGGTTTGAACATGTCTTCCGTAGATCTGTAGATGCAATAGTTAAGAGAGCGGATACGATAGTTTTGGGTAGTAACGCTATGGGAAGGGGAAAACCTAAACTGACATTAGATGCGGTTTTACTCAAGGATATGAGTATAATGGATTTGAGTGAACAAGTAACCATTGATAGAGCTCAATAGAGAAAAAAAGATTCATGTAGCCGACCCAAGTAATTGGCACACAAGGCTCGGCTTGGTTGGTTTGGTTTGGTTACTCTTTTACCGTCTTTTCATTATAAGAAATGTCATTCTCTCATACAGATCAACCCAAAAAATAAAAAAAGACGATTTCATAAAAAAAGATAAGAGTTGTGAAACAACTGCTACATATATTTTGAACACTAAAAAGACAAACATTAGAGTGTTATTATTTGAACGTAGATTGTTAAGATCAATTACCTTTTCAAACCCATTGCACGTGCAAATACAAATTCAGTCTCAAGTGTGAAAGTTGTTGACCCATTTTTCCAAACTTTTACCAATTCAAAGCATGGAAGGCAATTTTGACTTTTTATACTACTCCTATTACACAAATAAAAAAAATTTCATTCTCCCTTTTATCTTTAGTTTTTGGACTGTTTTTTTCAGAAACTTGGCAATTTCGCTTTTGCCATCGGTAAAGGGAAACTTTTTTTTTTTTCCCTATTAACAGTAAGTGGTTGGCCACTTGGCCTGATAATCAAGATAAAAGAATGTTGCTTCTATCTAAAATGTACTGCAGTCAATTTAGCATATAGTCTCTAAAGGATTTTTTTTTTAACAAAGACAATAAGAAAAAATCTAAAGCTAGTAAACTAGATGACTTTTTTGATGCTGCAGTTTGTTTTCAACGAACTTTGTAAATTGAACGGTTTAAATCATAAGGATAAATTGCGGTGAAAATCATCAAAGTACAATACACCCCGTGGTATATTTTCTGATTACTTCACGGAGACAAAGAAATAATTCAAAAAATGAAAAAGTTACCAAAACACCTGAGAAGGCCAAAATAAATAAATTATGACATTAGAGGAAATTAATCTTATTTTACTTGATCCATTTTTCTGTTAACATTGACGTCTTTTGAGAGGTTATGCTAAATTGTACGTGGTTTCGAAGTTTAAGCCATTAGAATTTCTATAAGAATGAGGTTTAGTTTACACTGATATTTTTGACGGAATTTTTTGCATTTTTCAAAAGCCATTTCCTGCCCTTACATATGTCACAAAAATACTATTTAGCAAAACTAAACCCACTTATGACTACAGTGGGTAGACGGTATTTTTAGTGAAAACTCACACAGATTGTGAAAGTTTGGAATATATAGTATTATTTTCCTTTTTCAAAGAGATGCTATATATTTGAATTACGAATATGGTTGTAAATTGTAATGTAAGTGGGCGACCACCTGTTTTTTTTTTTTCAAACTAAGTAGTTCCTACGGTTGAAGAACATTGTGAAGGGAATAGAGAATTGAATATTATTGAGAAAAATAAATCCAGATCCAGTGCGTGCAGTGGCGATTCCAGAAGTTCGGAAGCGTGGGGTTATTCATAAATATCAATATTTTTACCAACCGTAATTCAACAAAAACTATCACAGTAATCACAACTAAAAATTTTGTTCCAGCAAAAATCACATTTAAAGCTCAACCTAACAAGACATATCAACCTCTATTTATCAAAAGAACAAAACGAGTGCCTAGGATTCAAACAAGCCACATAAATAAGCAAATTTTATGAACTTTACGAGTTATCTAGTGGTGTCACCATCAAATTAAGGGGGTTCATTTATGAATTTTTAGAATATTTTAATATAATAGTAGTAAAAAAAATTCTCCCCGTGGGGTCGGCTGACTCCACTCTCACAAGAGTGGCGTCGCTTGTGAGTGCGTGCACTAATTTTTATCAAGATGAGAGTGTTCTAAAATCAAAATATTGATCATCCACCTCTGATCAACACGAATTTGGGCAGAGTTGATGATCTCGACGAAGTCTAAATCTAATGAACTATTTTGATCACCTTGGTAGGTTTAATTAAGAATGGTTTACCAATGACCCTGCATAGCGGGTAAGCCCAAAGAGGAACCAGGTAATATTTTTTCCCCCTGACGGTCAAAGGTATGGTATTCGGGTGTGCTTACGCACACTTCTACTAATTCCCTCTCTTATCCGGTCAAAAGTCCACACTATGACGAGAGGATTCACAAGAAAAGGCCTAGCCTTGAGTTTCTCGAGGTCCCAACCAAATTATCAATTTGAGGCCCTTACATTTAAATGTGGTACGATTTCAAGAGATACAAATTGCAAAAAAGTTGTTCTAGGCCAGAGACAGAGAAAGAATCATTTTTCTCCTAAACAGATTTTCAAAATCGGATTTTTTTTTTTCCTTTTATTGTTGAAAACACTCAAAATTCGGCTTTCAATTTACAATTGGGCTCAACTTTTTAAAACTTAATAGTGCCCTAAATTGAGTTGTAATTTCAGGGACTAAATAAGTTGGGTTGTAGTTTTTGGGCATTGTTTTTCCTAACCTAGTACAACAACTACTAGTACTTGGAGGCCCCCAAAATTGAGTCTTTTGAGGAGGCCCAGACTACTTGCCTGCTGACCCTTGCCCCAAGCCCCTACTGATAAAGAAATTGCTTTCTTCTGGTTTGATACCAAAAATTAAACTTAGGGATTGTTTCATAAATCAGACTTGTTGTGCTTTATAAGATAAATTATTATCTTACAACACATCAATTTAATTACGCTTAATAAGCAAATTCCACTAACTTATTCAATTTAAATCAACTTGTGAACTGGATTTTAATCGGAGAGCAAACTCACCAACCAAACTCGTCTTTCTTCATTCTATTGGTTTTGGAATATACTGTAACGAACCCAACAAAAACATAGTAATATACACCAACACAGCGGTCAAAATCATGCAAATTTAGAAGGTCCCATTTAGCTGTTCAAACACCTGTGTGGCTCACCGTCCAAGCTGACCCCTGACTGAGTCACCAGTCAAACCCACAGCCGACTCACCTCCAATCAATATTCAAACGTCCATTTTGTTACCCCAAATCCTACTTTTTCAAACCTTCAACGGTCAACATTCAAATACTTCTTCAAACGTTTAAAATCTCACCCATTCCATTCAATTTGTGAACCCTCTCCTTTTCCCCTACTCTCCATTACTATTTTCCCAACCTTTGACTCACCCATCAAACTCACCCATAAAAACACAATCCCAAATCCAAATCCAAATCCAAACATAACCCATTTTACATCATTCCCTCCTAATTATTCTCCTAACTTTCAGTGCTACCATTTCTCTCATTCTACAAGAAAAAAATGATTTTATCATGGAGAAGATCGAGAGCCTGTCGTCGTACCAGCAAGGTCACTCTGTCAGAAGGCCTCAGTTCAGAAACAGATCTATCGGTTCCGACCCATTTCCGGTGCCCGATTTCTCTCGACCTAATGAAAGATCCGGTTACGTTGTCATCCGGGATTACGTACGATAGAGAGAACATCGAGAAGTGGATCGAATCCGGTAACCAGACGTGCCCCGTCACCAACCAGGTACTTGGGAGTTTCGAACAGATACCGAACCACACGATACGGCGAATGATCCAAGATTGGTGCGTGGAACACCGGTCCCTCGGCATCGAGCGGATCCCTACGCCGAGGATTCCAGTGACCGCACGAGAAGTTTCGGAGATTTGTTCGAGGATTTTGGCGGCGACTCAACGCGGGGATCATAAAAAATGCCAGGAGTTGGTAGAGAAACTCAAGGTGCGGGGGCGAGAGAGCGAACGAAACAAGCGGTGCATCGTGGAAAACGGAGCTGGCTACGTGTTATCTGTCTCGTTTGACTTTTTTGCATCAGTTTCAATCGAGGTGTACAAAAATTTGCTCGAAAAAATCTTGTCAGTTTTGACATGGTTGTTCCCACTTGGCGCAGAAGGCCAATCCGTGCTAGGTTCACCGTCGTCCTTACGTTGCATGGCGTGGTTTTTGGAGGGAGAAGATCTCTCTACGCGACAAAACGCGGTTGTAGCCCTAAAAGAGCTTCTTTCTTCCTATCAAAAGCACGTAAGCTCATTCGCGGAGATCGACGGTGTCGAAGAAAGCTTGGTCAGGTTGATCAAGGAACAAATTTGCCCAACAGCCACCAAAGCAGCCCTTATGGTCATTTACCACATGATCTCACCATCTAACATAAGTGAAAAAATCACATCAAGGTTTGTGGAGTTGGGTTTGGTCTCATTTGTGTTGGAAATTCTTGTTGGTGAAGAAAAAAGCATAACTGAAAAGGCCTTAGGTGTTCTAGATAGTATATGCAACTGGGAAAAAGGCATAGAGTCAGCGCGTGATCACGCGCTGACTATGCCTGTGTTGGTCAAGAAGATACTTAGGGTTTCGAATTTCGCGACGGATTTCTCGGTATCGGTGATATGGAAGCTTTGCATGAGTAAAGATGGTGGTGGTGATCAGCAGATTGAGGCAGTTCAATTTGGGGCTTTTAATAAGATCTTGGTGGTGTTGCAGATTGGTTGTGGGGAGAAAACAAAGGAGAAAGCCACTGAGTTGTTGAAATTGTTGAATCAGTACAGAGATAGGTTGGATTGTTTTGATTCATCAATGGATTTCAGGCACATCAGAAGGCCTTTGTAGAAATTTTGTCTAATTTATATGGTAGATGATATAGAAGATGTAGAATTAAAGATACACATACAATTCAATCATACAATTAATGCAAAAAGAAAAATTGTCCAACTTTTCTGTTGTTTTGTTTTGGTATTTTTGTTCGTTTTTTAATTTTTGTTAGCTTCAACTCTATATTTTCTAGATTAGTTATTCGTCTTGAGGAGAGGAGTTTAAAACGTAAAAGATTATGACCAAAATCATAAAGAGTTCACTATAGACGAAAAGAAAATACCAAACAGGTGGTTTTTTTTTTTGGTCTAAAGTACTACTTATATAAGCTTTTTCCAACCTTAGTCCACATTTTTATGAAATTTCTATTTCTCTTATCGAGACGAATAATTAATTCAAAATATTACGAGGAAATGATAAACAACAAAAAAAGAGAGTAAAAAATAGCGAAAATATACTAGACAAATTAAAAAGCAAGGAAGATTAATGGGACCAGTATGCATGTTATTTTGACAAGTTCATTTAGTCGTTTGTTTGGTTTTGACCAGTTTTATTGTTGTCTGATAGTACTACAAGTTTTAGCCGATCACTGAGGGATATGGGGTTACTGCTGTGCAATCCAAGCACAACACGTGATGTGCACTTCGGGTCGTCCGTTGTTTGGATGAACGGTCTACATTTCATATCGCCATCTTTGCATCCGAACCGTTCGTTATCGTGCTTGTAAGATGAAAACTAGGCCGTCCATCAGAGCAACGGACGGCCCGGATGGTGCACAACAGCAACCCCAAATCCATCACTGAGTGTAAGGGTTATTCAGTTTATATCAGAAGGCCTTTTGTAGAAATATTATGTAATTTATATGTTAGGTGATAGAAGATGTAGAAAGATATACATACCATTCAATCATACAATGCAAAAAAAAGAAAAAAAAGATTGTCCAACTTTTTTGTTGTTTTGTCAATTTTGTTAGTGTTTTCTGAATTTTTGTTAGCTTCACGCTATATTTACTAGATTAGTTATTTGTCTCGAGGAGAGGGGTCTAAAAAGCATAAGATTATGACCAAAATCATAAAAAGTTAACTATATATAGATAAAAAATATCAAACATGTGGTATTTTTTTGTCTAACGTGTCATCTTAATTATTTAAGCTTTTTTCAACCTCAGTTCACTTTTTTTGTCTTTTTTATTCTTCTCGTCCAGACGAATGATTAATCCAAAAAAATTACGACAAAAAACTAAATAATAAAAATGTAAAAAATGTAAAAAATACGGGAAAAAATTCTGGACGAAAAACCAAGGAAGAATGAAACCACAGTATGCATATGTTATTTTTTGACAAGTTCATTTACTCGTTTGTTTGGTTTTGACCAGTTTTATTCTTGTTTGGTACAAGTTTAGCCGATCACTGAGTGCAAGGGTAATTCAATTTACGCATCACACCACCAAATAAGGTGAGTTTTGTTATATATTTTGACAATCGAAATCGTTCATTTTGTAGGCCTTGAACGAATATTATCCATGCCAAAAAACTAAGTTGATCGGACATTTGAAGCAGCTTTAAAAATTTACATTCTCCTTGAGAAAAGTGAATTGTTAGTCATGTTATTCAATTGATATGAATCAAACACTTATCCATATTAGATCAATTTTTTTCTTGTACATTAATGATATAGATGTCTAGAACTACAAAACAAATGACTTCAAAATACGTTATGGAACCTCACATTATTGGGTGGTGTGTTTAAAAAATGTGTTCGAAATAGTGTGTACGTAGCAAAACTCTATCGTGCAAAAACCCAATGTAGAAACTAATCTTACAGATGCACATTCAATTGTAGAAACTAATTTTACTTTCACAGTTCACATATTTTTATTTTTATTTTTATGGTTAGGAGATTCTCAATCGGAAAATCATTGACAAAAATAATGATATTTTGTTCCCATTATCAAGGGCGCAAAATAGTTGGGGGGATGGGGCACGGGCACCCCTAATTTTTTTTATAACTTTTTTTTTGTCATTCGTCATTCATATTCTATTACATATATTCTATTACATGGGGAGGGAGGAATAAGACTCGAACTCGGGATGCAGTCTGGGGTATCTAAGAGCTCTACCGCATGAGCCAAACCAGCACTTGCAATTTTTTTTATAACTTCGAAAATGAAATTTGTGCATTTTTAAATAGTTATTGGTAAATCAGAAAAAAATCTCTAAAATGTGTAAACAAAATTAAGTTTGGTCTTTAATTCAAATAATTTTACCTTGATCTTTCTTAATTATGTCATAAATCGTAATCAGATATAATGTTTTGAGTTGCCTGTTTCTTTTTTATTATAGTGATCTTTCATATGACGACGATTTTTTTTTTTCATCGGCATTTCATATGTCGACGTGCAAAACTTTAAATAATCTCCTACCAATTGACAGGAAAAAAACCATATGTATTTTAGGATTTGTCCATTTTAAATAGATGGGAGTATTGGGATTAGTCAGGAGCTTGGAATTATTATTCATGATATTAGGACTTTGAGCAGAGGTTTTCAATCCTGTTATTTTTATTTTGCTCAAAGATCTTGTAATAGAGTAGCTCATGTTTTGGCGGGTAGAGGTCTTCTTGGTATGGGGTCTAGTCTTTGGATTGATTTCCCGTCATCGTGGTTGTTTGATCTCTTACTTAAGGATAAGTCCCGTCTTTGATGTAATGATTTTGATAGAAATATAATATCATCTGTTATCGTTTTTTACCCAAAAAGAAAAGATGTTATGGATCACATTTGTTTTCATGTGTGTGGACTACTGTTGTAGACATGAATAAGGCCCTTAGCTAAATTCTCATGGGCTAAGTATTCTTTTCATGGGCCAAAACGTCTCAACTTCTGGGGCTGGTATTATTTTGTACTATTCTGTCACAAAACCCTACAAAGATTTTCAATTCTAAAACAAATCCTAACATACACCTATATTCGAAACTACCAGATGCACGTGAATTTCACATTATTCAAGTGAGATCCCCATTTGGACACATTTGTGTTTCTCTGTTCGTGTCCCTAACATTTTTCTCAAAAAAAAAGTAGTTTTGCAGATTGATGTTGTTCTCGGGACCCATATCATGCGGAAGTTCACATTAGTTTTGCACATTTGTGTTTTTCTGTTCGTGTCCGTAACATTTTTTTCGGTACAACGGAAGTTCACATTATTATACCTTTAACTTCACTTTACACTTTACACATCACATTTTACCTCCACTTTCGAAAATTCTCTTTCACTTTTATCCATTAACTATGGGGAATGATATTCACACTCCCCTTTTATCCATTGACACTTTTTTTTTGTCTTGTACTCATGTGAAATTACTACATTACCCTTACATCTTGAGTCACTTTTTTCATGTGAAGGGCAATGTAGTAATTTCACATGAGTAAAAAACAAAAAGGGAGTGTCAATGGCTAAAAGGGGAGTGTGAAAATCATTTTCCTTAACTATTTATCCACTAATTTTTCAAAAGGACAAAATGATAGTTGTTGGAGGAAGTATTACATTTTTCACGGAAAAAGTTTTGAGATATGTTGACTAGAAGTGAAAGTTTGACTGACTGGTTGGCATTTGTTGACTTTCCATATTCTCTCTCTCTCTCTCTCAAACTGTAGAAGAAGCTACAGTAATATTATTTTTTAGATTAAATTTAGTTTATGATATGATTATTGGTAATTCTGCACTTTAGAAATTTTAAATACCAATTAAATTTGAAATTTGAAATTGAAGGTTCCCTTCAAATGAAAAATACGCTCCATGTTGAAGTTGTATTTTTCTTTTTGAACAAACTTAATTTTGGAATGATTATTTATTTGTTTTCACCCTATCTTTTCTTAGTGCCAACTACACTTACACTTAAGAATTGAAATTGGTAAAAAAAAAATTGATAGAGCATTGCTTACTGGAACAAAAGAAAATAGTACTCCCTCTGTCCCTTTTTAAATGTGTGCTTTGGGAAACGTGTATTTTTTAGGACGTAAAAAAATATATTTCTACTCAAAAAATTTGAAATTTTTTTGCACCAAATTAAAGTACTCTTTGAGCACTTTAATTTGGTGTAAAGAAAGACATAAAATTGTATAGAAAAATACATTTTTTAGGGGTTTGAAAATGCACGTATTCCCATTGTACACATTTAAAAAGGGACGGAGGGAGTAATTAATGCGGCAATTACACAAACGAAAATATAGTACAAACATTTAAACGTTGCACAACAAAATGTACCAAATACTTATTCGGTTCCAACACCATCAATCATAAATCATAAATAACATACCACAAACATAGAACCCGGAAAGAAAAGAGGTTTCATAATACAAGTAGTTATGGTAGATCATTCATCACAAGACGCCCACATAGTCAAAGCCAATTTATGCGGTCTTTCCACCATCAACTGTATCTATCTGAGGAGACATAATGGGCTCTACCCCATCCGCTTAACCGACATTCCCTTGCTCGTCATCCCCACCTTCCCAATCGTCTTCTCACTTATGCTTTTGCAGATCTGAGGACAAAGGGTAACGGGGTGGGGTGAGGACAAACGGTAACAAATGAAAAGGGAGTGGTTCGGTTATAATTTGTAGGGCATCACAAAAAACTTTTGACCCATCCGATCACCATTTTTGAGATTTTTAGTTTTGAAGTGTGAATATATCAGTTTCTAGCGGGGAACCAAACACAACGATTGTATCTTCGGAAAGGAACACCATTGAACCCCGTCCAATAGGGGGTCTATCGTTCCTAAGAAAAGTGGTTCCCTGTACCTCGACCAACACTATAGACTTTTCTAAATCCTTCTCTACGAATATTTTCGTTACCGTACTCCTGACCTTGACCTACAAGATACTCTATTTTCAAAGGGTTCTTTGTTAAAATGGAAAGAGGCAATAAAAACTGTGATCAGGGTGTATATATTCAAGAGTATATCGTTACTTCCGCTGTTAATTAACTAGCGATTGGCTGAATGTCGTTCAATTCTCACATTCAGAACACTGGGCAGAAATGGCATTGCGTGAGCATGTGCAGGCCTGCAGGGACCAGCAAAGACGTCTATGTTCTCTGATTCTCTCTAATAGTTTAATACTTCACTGGACACGAAAACATAAATTTTGGCTTACGATTCCCATAAAAGACTAAAAAATTTTGAGAAGCAACTGATTTCATACGCTTAGTGAAGCTTCCATGGCTTTATTTGCGTTCCCTTTGTCCCAGATCCACCTCCTATTGCGGATCTGCATATAAAGATAATATTTTCCAAATAAGCATGCAAAGTCAGCAAGACCATGCGCACGCGAGAGAGAGAGATTTAAATATACCAACTAAGAAATTTACCAGACAGGTGCTTACTTGTATTAGATGTGGAAAACAAGATCTTGGTTTTCTGGAAGCTTCACCTGGTGTTGACCTCGTACTTATTCAGTAGTCCCGGAGTACGACCACGTGATACTCCGAATTACTCTAAAAACATATATTTGTGTGCGGCCCATACACTTATTCGTGGATCTCACAAGCATGTGAGGTGTTAGAGGGTCCCGAAACAACATGTGGCTGTGCCCCGGGAGCACTGAATAATTAGACTGTACTAGTTGCAAGTACCTGCTCAATAGTTTAACATGGGGGTGGTAATAAAGAAAACCCACTTCATGACCATATCAAAAAAGAACTTGACACAACTATCCTTGGTTTTCCAAATCATTCATATTATTGGAAGGGGTGTATATGTCTTTTGATCAATCAGAACAAGCACATAACAGGAACCACTATAAATTCTCACTCATCTACTGTATACAACCGTTTTCAGCACCTCAACAGTCACAACAAAAGCCTTCCATGGATCAGTCTCACAAGTCCAGTTCTCTTTCCAACAGTCTCTTCTTACTTTTTCTCCTCTTGTCCACAAATCTTCTCACCTTGTTCATTTCCACCACTGTCAATTCTTCTTGCTCTCTCAACACACCACCCGCTACCGTCACCACTGCCGCCAACTCAGCTCTGGAAGAAGATGATCTTCAAGTACCTGATAAACCTCAAACTCCTTCAGACCTGCCACCAGAATTCCTTGCATTCACGTCGGCCCAAGAACTTCCTTTTGGATTCAACACCAACTTCGATTCCAACAGGATCTTCCCTCCAGTGGGCCGCCCTTGCACCCTCTTTCCTGATGAACTCCGCCGCTTCATGTCATACAAGGTAAATGGTTCCTGCCCTGACGATGAACTTCTAGCACAAAAGCTCCTCCTCAAAGGCTGTGAACCACTCCCCCGCCGCCGCTGCCACCCAGCGGCTCCGCCAGAGTATCCCGAACCCTACCCACTTCCTGACAGTCTGTGGACCTCCCCACCTGACTCATCAGTGGTCTGGACTGCCTACACTTGCAAGAACTATGCGTGCCTAATCAACCGTAAGCGTAACCAGAAGGGGTTTGATGACTGCAAAGACTGTTTTGACCTTGCCGGTCGAGAGAAAGCCCGATGGGCTCTACCAAGCACCGGGGGTAGTCTCGACTTTTCCATTGATGAAGTACTAGCAGTAAAAAAACCGGGGACAATCCGGATAGGGATAGACATTGGAGGTGGTGTGGGCACATTCGCTGTAAGAATGGGAGAGAGGAACATAACTATCATAACTACTTCAATGAACTTAAATGGTCCTTTCAATAGCTTTATAGCATCAAGAGGAATCGTACCTTTGTACATAAGCATTTCTCAGAGGCTTCCCTTTTTTGACAACACGTTGGATATTGTCCACTCAATGCATGTGTTGAGTAACTGGATTCCAACAACGCTTCTACACTTCTTGCTTTTTGACATCTACAGGGTGCTTAGGCCAGGTGGGTTGTTTTGGCTTGATCGTTTCTTCTGTGTGGGTGAGCAGTTGGAGGAGGTCTATGCGCCGATCTTTAACAGCATTGGATTTGAAAAGGTGAAGTGGGTAGTAGGGCCAAAGCTAGATCGAGGACCAGAGCTCCGGGAGATGTACCTTTCAGCTATATTGGAGAAACCATTGAAGAACTCTTGGTGACTGTAGCTGTAATTTCTTTCATTTTTCCAGCTGAGGTTTCTGTTTTCTTTCCTTTTTCTTGTCTGATCTCAGAAACAGTCTCTAAACTGTAAATCTAGTTTATGCAAATTGAGTCGCAGTTAGTATGAGTGGGGGAACCAAATTACTCTATCCGTGCGAGCAAGTTCTATCCCTTGTGATTTACAGGAATCAAAATCTCCGTAAAAAAATTGGTAAGGCTGCATGCGTATTACCTCTCTGAGACTGAAGTGGGAGTCTTGTGCACCAAATGAAAAGGGCGATTACATGTTGCTCATATTGGTAGAAGATGTGTGGATCAAAAAGATGCTAAAATTCATGAATCCATAGTAACCGCATTCATGAATTGGATTATATCTCATTGATGAAAAGGTATTGAGAAATGACACGGTTTTCATCTGCGACCCTGAACGGGTCCAAAAAGAAATCATTGTTCACAAAGCAGCTAACATTTAATGAACAGGAGACTTATTGAGCTGTAACAGAAGTCTTCTAGAATTCACCGTGTCGGACCGGTTCTTCCACCATAACCTATGTATGAGATTCAGACTCTTCTTTTCATTTTTCTTTTTGTTAAGCGCAAATAGATTACAAGTGGTTTCTATCTTGGGGGAAGAGAAAAAGAGAGGATCAAGGCCATCTTGTCCATTCCTACGGTCTCTTCACGGGCAAATCTATGAGATGTGAATTCCAAAAGAACATTAAAATACCCAGTTAACGACCTGAATCCTATCATGGCTTATGACAGAAAAAATCAGTCCTGTGCCATGTTCATTTCCTAAAGCTGACAAAATGAGATTTATAGTCAAACTGATTACGATGGGAATTCCAATAGATTAACAATGACATTGGATCTGTCCAAAGTTACATCTAGCATATCGTACCATAATCATAGTGCTTCTCCAAATTTCTTTTGCTAACGAAATTTAATGCCAATGCATTAAGTTGGCCCATGAAAATTGTAAGAGACTATTATGACTGGGTAATACCAACTAAAAATTATAGCAAATGCCATTTTACCTCCTACGGTTTGGCCATTGAGAACTCTACCACCAATCATCATTATTATATAGCCAGTTGATCACCTAGTTGTTTTGGACTACAGTGAAATGCCATCTCTAGTAGCAAAGAACATAAAAACTGCCATCTCTATCTTTTCTTGTTGTTGCTCCTAGTATATCTGTATCTTTCTGTTTGTATACAACCAGATTCCTACTTGGCCACATCTTAACACATTTAAAAACATATATGATACAATACACATATTTCGCCAATTTCCGGCAAATAAACGATGGCTATTTACAAATTGACCTCATAGGTGAGGCTTTGGATGAAGCACCAAACCCCGTATAAGTCACACCTAAACATACAATCTAATGGCACAAGCAATGTTCAGATGCATGCAAATACTCCATCTGTGCCTTTGGAAGTGTTCATCATTCAGAATCCAACCTTTAAAGGGCATCATTCCACTTTAAATAAAGAACAACTTTCTGACAATACCTTCGGCCAAAGAGTTTAGTATGACTCGAGCAATTAATGTGATTCTTCGTAATCTACACTTCAAGTCTAAAAAGAAGGGTAAAATGGGAATTGTATCAAGTTCTACCCATTCTATTCCGAAACAGGACACTTACTTTGGGACGGCTCAAAAATGGCAAGGTGGACACTTAAAAAGGGACGGAGGGAGTATCTATTTATGTATCTATCTATTTCTATCTACATATTTTTGTACACATCTACACATACATACTTTAATAGACATATACAAATCTATATATAAATATATAGATGGTTGCGCGCATATATATATACACAGTCTTGGGTAGAAGTCAACACCAAAAGCCAACTCATGAAGTGGGGGGTGCTCTCACGCTTATGTATTTCACATTGCTTTGGTATCCAAGCGATGTGAGACTTTGTTTCACGCCCTCCATCACGTGCAGCATGCTCACTCAGCAGCACCTGCCGTGTGCAGGCCAGAGACTCGCACCCTACCCATCTCTGGTACCCCTGGTACCCAGCTCTGATACCATGTTACACGGTCTTACCATAACTCAACCCCAAAAGCTAGCTCATGAAGTGAGGGTGCCCTCACACTTATATATTTCATATTGCTTTGGTGTCCAGGCGATGTGGGACTTTGCTTCAGAATAATACGACTTCCACTAGACACAAAAACACAAGCATAGTATCAACCTTAGAATAATGTGTTTCCAGGGAGAAAGGGGAAATGGTTGGTAGGAGTGGAAGGAAAGGGGTTGGTGACAATGGTGGTGAGTGAGGAAAGGAGGTGGGACAATTGTGTTAGGAAAGGAGGCAAAGAGTGGTGGGACAACAGAGAAGAAAAGAGTAGATGGCGTATGTGGCAGGGAAGGTTGGAAAGAGATATGGGGCTGGCTAGAGAGTTGGGAGACAGTGGCAGGGGGTTATGGATGAGGGGAGGAGATGGTGGTTGCAGTGGCTAGGGGGTGGGAAGAGTTGGTTGTGGATATGATTTTCAAATTTAAGGTCAATTTTTTGGTATTCGGGTCTTTACGCTGCACAAGAGCAATAAGAAGAGGATAATGGCTTTGCAGTCTATTTCTTAAAATTTCATTCTGGCTTGAACTTTCTGTCATGCCAACTCTTATAATAGGCGCGTCACGCTTGGTGCACATTTTACCACAATTTGAATGAAATACTAGTAAATTGCATGACCTGGCTAATGAGCCAATGAGTCTAACATATTATTCTGTATTTTAGATCCTTTGACCTAGTTCCATATGCAGGATTCTTCTGTATGGTTAATATTTGGGTGCCTAGACTTTCTTATAGAATATGGGGCATGGAAGACTCCTTGCATTCTCCTATTTCATAGAAAGATTCCTCTGTTGATAGCCCCTAAAGGTATGCTCTCAAGCTGAACCACCAAAATCCTTGGGCTATTTTGTATGGTGGTTATTGCTTCTCATTTCCGTAGTCATTGTAACAAACATATCAGAGCTCTAGGGTTTCCAAGATCTTTATAACTATGTTTTCATTCTTATATTCCATGTCTTGGGTAGTCCTATAGTTATTCGGGGCGATGGAAAACGATGCAGTTTGGGGTCTCCAGTCCCTCTAAAACCCCTCCCGACTTCTCCAATGTTTGGGAACCATTTTTTTCCTCGAGGCAATGAATGCATAGAATACCAGAGACACTCAACCTGTAACAGAATGCCATAAATACGAAGAAATGTTCAAAAAACAGCAATGCCTGTTAACTCAGAGCTGAATAGTTAAGGGAAATTACAAGAAAAAGCTGTATAGCTTATAGGCCTTGCACTTGTAGTTTACGCAACTGGAAATATAACGCAACTGGAAATACTAACATGTGTGACTAGCACTCTATCTCTATGCTTAAATGCTAAGAAGCACAGATACGGACACGGGATATGAACACGACACGATACGAACACACAGACACGTTATTTCTTCAAAAATTACATGTCGGGGATACGTCGAATATAAAATTTATTTGTATTATAGATGTATGTGATGAATTCATATAAATGCGAAATCTTTATTTCTATCTAATTTAAGAACAATACAGCGAAGATAATTAGCAGTCTGCATATTAGTATACATGAACTATACATCGGTGGAAATTTTCACCTATGGCCGAGTTTTAAAAATTAGATTTTAACCTTTTATGAGTCCTTAGCACGTTCTAAGAATTTTGCTAACGTGTCCTAGAGCATCTACCATATATTTGAATAAAAGAAATACAAGAAAAAAATTAGACAAGTATTTAAGCATGTCCTACACGTGTCCGGAGAGTGTTGTGTCGTGTCCCTCACCGACACGTGTTGGACACGGATACGTGAGGCCTATAGACATGTCTGTGCTTCTTAGCTTAAATGAAGTTGCTCCAAAGAATACTATGAACTAATCCAGTGACCACAAAGGAACCAAGAGCTCAAATCAAAATCAGGCAAACCAATCGTGTTGCCTTCGAAGCACAGAGAGAGAGAGAGAGAGGTGGAAATCACCAAAAATCTGATTGTTACCCATTTTCAGAGAACCATGTAAAATTTAATTTGATTATTTTCGAGGGACATTCAAGTTGATGTGTATATGCTTTATACACATACTTCAATAATAACTAACACTAATTCAGCATTGATTAGTATTTCCATCTTCCATTACGAGTTCCAACGTCATTTCTGACATTCTGGTTTTTATTGTATCTGGCATTCTAATCCTACACAGTCTAGACGTGTTACAAATCAGAAAGATCATTACTAATGGGATAAGCAAAACTTTCGAGCAGATGCCTAAAGCACGGATACGACTTGGCAACGGCACTCCCACTATGGCAGTTTCGTATGTGTCAGGCGTCTTCGAGGATGATATGATAGGGGCATACTGGAAGAGAAGTTACAGTAAGGACCTAATATCTACTTTAAAATAGTTTCTATTGAAAGGAATGTATGTTTTGGGATTTAATGCCTTAGTTAAGGTCATATAAAGGTCTTTCCAAATCATTTCATCTTATCCTCTCCAGAGATGGCGCTGCTTGACTACTGTTGTTTGTCAACATCTCTTAGTCTTTTGAGATAGCCCTAGAAAGAGGAGTGAAGTCTCAAATGACTTTTTCCAAGCACACATAAGAGTAGAACTTCTACACGTAGAGAATATTGGGGACCGAAATCTATAGGGAGTTCAATGGAGAAAAACTCTTACAAAATTTCAATGTTAACCTAAACCCACAAGGGATTTTCCAAGCTTGTAGTGTAATCATTTGTGTCTGTGATTGACACCTTTGTTTACCAAGCACTTAAAGCATGTGTGGTTCTTCGTAAAGCATCCAACTCAAAACCAATTGGCAATAAGTAGGGAGGCCGCTCAAACTCATATACTAGCTTTGGAGGTTATAATTATTCAATGTGGGACAAGCTCCAATACTCCCCCGCACGTGCGACCCCTTACTTGCACGTGGTGAGATAAACAAACGATTCAACACATACAACAACGATCAACCGTCAGGGACAAACAAATGGGGAACCAACCATCAGCGACAGAGTCTTGTCCAAAAGCCTCCGAAAGCCTAACTCTGATACCATGCTAAAGCATCAACCTCAAAATCAATTGGCAATAAGTGGAGAGGCCGCTTAGGCTCATATACTAGCTTTGGAGGTTATAATCATTCAATGTGGGACAAGCTCTAACAATTCTGACTTCTAAAAAACAAAGGCGATAATAAGACCCGACTTCCGTCCTGGAAAGTCCAAGACATCTCCGACACAGACACATCACATTCTTCATTATATCCGTAATCTATGCTATTACACAAAGATTAATTTCAAGTTAGTTTTCTCACTTCATAAACGGATTAAGTCTATGAATTGATAAATCCCCAGTTGCAATTCTTCAATGAGCGTGTGAAGAGTATTAATTGCATTACTCTATTGCCTGAATATTTTTAATCCAACACAATTTTAACTAGTTTGAAGACTAAGGATTGCAAATTATAGAAATTCTTAAAGGTTCATAAATTATCAACCAAAGCAAGAAAACTAACAAGGAAGACTGACCTCAAAAGTCTCCAACAGAAAATGAAAAAAATCATACTCTCCTAGATAACTAAATTGCAATGACTTAAAAGGTAACTTCTTTAACGCAACTAAATGTTATTCTCCCCATTTACATTGATTCAAAAATGCTATTGAATTATAATAATTAATGCCCAATTTCTTCTTGTGTTCTACAATACTGCTCTATATGGTAGGTGTCTAAATGTTATTCTCCCCATTTATGTTGATTCAAGATGCTATTGAATTATAATAATGCCCAATTTCTTCTTGTGTTCTACAATACCGCTCTACATGGTAGGTGTCTAAATGTTAATTCAAAGATGCTATTGAATTATAATAATTAATGCCCAATTTCTTCTTGTGTTAAAATTATTGCTCTATATGGTAGGTGTCTAAATGTTATACTCCTCATTTATGTCGATTCAAAGACGCTATTGAATTATAATAATTAATGCCAAATTTCTTCTTGTGTTCTACAATACTTGCTCTATATGGTAGGTGTTCAACGCATTACAAAAACCATTAAAGCCCGTTTCTAGGGGGGAGAAGAGAGGGGGATAAGGGTGGGGCCGGAATAAGCTAAGAAGGGAAGGTTCTTATCTGGTGTTTGGTTCTCCCTTAGCACCCGGATTGCTTATCCTCCGGATAAGCTAGGGGTCTTAGCTTATCCCACCCACACCCCATCATAAGCTTATCCGAGTGTTTGAAATAACCGGTGTGCCCCCCAAAACTTACCAAATCCTTTTTATATTCTCATTACAAAATGTATACAAGGGAAACTAAGTAATTTATCATATGATTTCTTTAATCACCCATATCAACTATCAAATAAACTATTTTTTAGTTAATCCTCCCTTATTAATCAATCCCCCTTTATACCATATATAGCTCTTATCCACCCTCTTTTAACAAGAGCCTAAATTTTTTAACAAAAAATAAATTTAAATCCCTACTGAACGCGATTAACTGATTTCTTTTACTATAATCATCAACACCATACTAAAACTCGTCTTACAAGAAGAAGTTAAGAAGTGCAAATTAGATTACTCAATCTAATAAGACTTCCTTGTGAAGCGAGCTAGAAATTTCACAAATTCAATAAGAGAAATCTCATAAAGCGCATGCTACCTCTTGTATCCATTGTTTGAAGCGGATAAAAAACGGACACCACACAAAACGCCCCAAACATGTAACCAGGACACAATAGGGGCACATTGGAACGCACTAGGGACTCATTAGCGGACACATTAGGAGGTCATAATATTGTTTCAGCAAGTTGGGTTAAGGTTCATAACCCCACAGATTCTTATTAGTTCATAGATACTTAACTTAGTGGCAATTATGTTGTTTTTTTTTATCGGCTAGTGGCAACTATTTTGTTAGTCATCATTTGCATTTTTTTACCTTTCTTCGATGGATTTTATGCCAAATTTCAAAACATGCCTCTAACATGTTTTTGTCTTAATTTAAAAAAAAAATAAAGGGTCTGTATTATTCGTCCTCTCAGTGTTTATGCTTTTAAGCTATAAACTAAAAATGCAAACTACTACTAACAACAATAATGAGAGTACCCATGTAATCCTGAATTGATGGAGTATGGGAGGAGGAGGACTGGAGAAACACCTAACTTTGACTGCTCTCATAAAGTTTTGCCACAAAAGTGGCCCCCACTATACCACCAAAAATCGAGGAACTCAAGAGACGTTGTGCAAGGGAATGATGCCCCCAAATCAAAGTCAGAAGGCATCAGCGAAGACAGGTCTACAGACCCAATTCATTAAGGCGGCAAACTAAGGAAGATTTATTTTCTCCCTTTCCATTATGTTCAACAAGAAGGAAGGCAAGAATCATTGTTTGATTTTACTATTCAGCCCTTGCATATAAGCATAGGAGAATTAATTGCCAGGAAAAAAGTCAAGGAAGAAGATCACCAGTATAAGAGTTCCAATGCAAGCATGAAATAAGTGTGAGAGTTTCTCCTTTCCGTTCCTCATCAAATGAATTCCTTTCTTCACCCTTCTTTTGGAACATGAAATAGAAAATCACAAAATTTATTCCCATTGCCTAATACTTCCATACTTTCTCCCATCCTAAACTTACCCATCCACCTTTTATTGCTCTACCTCATTCCTCACAAAGCAAAAATGAGCTCCTCTAGTTCAGACCAGGTAAATAATTCTTTGCATAATTTCTATATACATGTTTTTTAAAACTTTGTAATTTGCTATTTATCTATTGATTTTGTATGTTTTGTCAACCAATCAGGTAGAAAAAGATCTAGAGAATGTTGCATAAGACTAAAAAGGGAGGATAGGTAAAAGAAATATGTATACCGGATTTTTTCAATAGAAACAAAATCATATAAAGTTTCCTCTACCTCTTTCTCCTTATTCTGAATTTAATTAAGATCCCAAAGGGCAAAGGCATCATTAATACTTAAAGGAATGTCATTGGACTTTACAAGTACAAGATCCTCCAGAGTCCAACCATTAGATAGTACATTTATACCAAAGTCGTAGCCAACTTCAAATCCAAATATGATGCAGAAAGGAATTTTCCATATCAAGTTAGATTCAAAGTTATATTGTCCATAAGAGTTGCATAATGTGCATCGATTGTCCCTCTTGAGGGGTTTGAGAGAGGCCATCCTTGAGATGATCCGTACTTAAACTAGCTGATTAGTTTGTACCCGATATGCAGTTCAAGCAAGGAAAGCGCTCAGCCTCATCCTTGGTTCACTTTCTACCGGACCTAGATCGCAAGTCTATTTACTTCAACTCTTACCATAGCTATGACCTTGGCGCACTAATTTTCATTTCCAAAGTATTTCTCAAACTAAATGGAGGAAAAGCAATTTAGATCAGTATAGTTGGCAGAATTTGCTTTTCCTAAACCATAGATGAATTTATGACATTGACAAATAAAAATTAATTTCATGCAGGGCAACAGATAGCCCCATCTGAAACTTAAGCTTAGTTTTGCAGCCGTGGATATAATTCAAATACATATGGGAAAAGAACAATGTTCTGTACGTCATCTTTTAGCAAAAAAAACTCTACGGCTAAACACAAACATGGGTAAGATGGCAAACAACATCCTATTGGTTACATGAGTAAGCAAATTCACGAGAGCAATTGCCAATATTAATACGAGTTGGTTTAAATCCTCAATGATTGTTAACTAATTAACTGATTCAGCTGGACTTACCACTAGGTATTTCATCATTAAAATAACTTATGATGGGCAGTATCTGTACTGTTTCACCAAATGGTTGATCAAACTAACTCAGCACAGCTTGCCTTTGTCAGAATCACTTGAGGTCCAGTAAATGGATCCATTTCCTCCAGTTAATTGTACTCAAAATCTTATTTTTGGTTCATTGCAAGCAATCATCTCTTTCTGCTGCAACAACCCATGTTCTCCACGACCTTATCTTAATTTATCACCCTCCCTGTGGATCAAATCACTACTACTTACATTAGTTGCTAATGACGCATATAATCAGACAATCTCGAACTGTTTCCCTCGCAGTGTCTTCAATCAGTGTCACTTTTAACTTCTTCCAACTGGATTTGTTGCTTGTGTTATCTTCGTTTCAATGGAACATTCTTATTCTACTGTATACTCACTCTTTGGAAATGATTTTTTCCTTCACCATCCTATTTAGATTGTTTACCACCAACTCATCTAAAAGCATAAGTTGGTAGAGAGAGGGGCAACTTTCAACTTTATTATTTATATCCTCAACACGCCCCCTCACATGCAGCTAGGATCTCCTCCATAAGCGGGCTAAAGACGTGCAAATTTTAGTCATCAGGTAGGAGGTGAGGTTCGAGCACGGATCTATTGCTTGCTCTGATACCATATTAAATGGGTATCAGAGCCAAGAGGTCATGGGTTTGAATCGCAGAAGCGTCATTGTGAAGGAGGGATTGTTGGGCTCGGAGTGTCCCCATGGATTTGGTTACACAATGCCACTTCCTGCGATTACTCTAAAAACAGACTTGCAGGTGCAATGTAAATGCCATAAAAGACTTAATTGAAACACTCCCTAACACCAATTATTTTAAGGAGAGATGGTGGACGAAAGGTCTGACAAGTGGTGTTAGATTTCTTGGAGGGTTCAACCTAATACCAGTTGACAATAGGTGGAGTAACCTCTAGATTATATTAACCAAGCTTGGGTGGGTTATAGGAGCAATGTGGGATAAAGTCTAACACTCCCCCTCACGTGCAGCCTGGATGCACGTTGAGGTACAAATTGAGGAGACGATGCGATTTTGACTTGGGCGATGGAAACTTGACCGCGCGAGGTGAGGCCACCCAAGACCTGGCTCTAATACCATGTAAGATTGTTTACCACTAACCCATCTAAAAGCATAAGGTGTTAGAGAGAGGCGCAACTTTATTATTTATATCCTCAACACATCCATCATAGCGGTACTAGAAAACTCCTATGAGATTGTCCCTCATTACGGATATTGCGACACTCCTGAAATGCTCATCGATCTCAACAGTACTTCTTCTATACCTACCAAAAGCAAAATATATATTTTACTATCGTAAAGTTTAAATTATTTCCACAAATGTAATAGGTGTAGTGTTAAAGATTTTTTTCTTTATCGTCTTGAAGGTTTAAGCTTAGTAACTACATCATCTTATTTAACAAGGTTTTTTTTTTTCCTAACAAGGAGTTAATCTTGTAGGATGAACCTGCAGCGCAACCAGAGGGAAAGCCAGAGTGGCTAGAACCGTTTCTGCAAAGAACCTACTTCGCTTCTTGTGAAATCCATGGACCTCCAAGAAATGAATTAAACAGGTACTGCATTGATTGTGACTCACCTGCTTGCCCCCAGTGCATTGGTGCAGGTACTCATGCACAACACAGTGTACTGAAAATATATAGACATGTCTACAAGGACGCCGTCCTCCAAAGTGATATGGAAAATCATATTGATTGCTCAAAGATTCAGGTACTTTTTCCTAAATTTAAAAACCCCATGGACAACCTTTTTAGTTCATCCTCCTCATTAAATATTTTGCAGTTGATCACATTGTTACATCTTTATCTAAGAAGCTTGAGTTCTAATGCATCTTTACTTCACTGAACACCTCATGAACTATATGAAATAGAATCGATGCACTCGAAGGGTTTTTCATCTTTCTTAGTTATCACATTTTCTATATAAGGACACATTTGGTGTTTGACTACTAAATGTCTGACTGGATGTGGCACCTTGAAGGCATGTTTCATGACTCCATGCTTCCTCCGTGTCAGATAAGCATGATGTGCAAATATGAAAGACAGTACAGCAAGATCTTAGTGGGACCTAAAAATGTGACAAATGGGCAAAAAGAGTATGCAATGCAGCAAACCAGGAGCGGAGCTGCTTCCAAATAAACGTAGATTAGGCCACGTGAGGATGTACAAGGGGGAGTGTCAACTGAGGCATGATGAAACTACGGGGATCATCCAGCAGGGAGGAGCGTAGGTCTAAAGGAGAGAAAAAGTTAGGGAATTCAGCTCAATAAATAAAGTGGAAGGAAAAAGGACAGTAGGGGAGCTGAATAAAGAAGGCAACAACCTAGATATAATTTACAATGAAGCATATACTTCTATCTCCAAATTCATTGTAGGTGGGAGAGAAGCCAGAAAAGGCAAAAACTTTGTCGTAATAATGCACATTTGGTCATTTGGACTAGAACTGACCAATCAAATAGTTGACTATAGCCTCACTTGAGTGCGGGTGTTCATCACAAATTGCATTATGTGCTCCAATAGAAATATCATAAGGGAGATGGAGTTGTTAGACCTTATTCCACGTGAGAGCTTGTATCGGTACTCAGGCGATGTGAGATACCATGTGAGATTTCTTCGATGTGTCCAACGTAAAAACAATTGGGTATAGGTGGATTGACCTCTAGATTATATTAACCAACCTTGGGTGGCTTAAGTGAGCGATGTGGGTTAAGTCTAACATGATTTACTGAAGTAACACTACAACCATGGGTGAAGGAGATAAACATAATATGATAGAAAGGAGATGGTGAGTTTTTGTTTAAAGAAGGCTTACGTTATGGAAGCCAAATGGTGGTATGTGCCCTAGGCACATTGTTTTTGGGTTGGTGAGAGGATGTGCAGGTACCTACTTTGGGCTTGACACACCATTGAGATGTCTCAACTATATTGCAAATTATGCAGTAAACCACATGAATTCTCTTGTGGATTCATGAAACTGTCAGTTAAAAAAAGATCTGACCACGTATTCTAAAACAATGAAGCCTCAAAGTTAGTGTTATAAAACATATTTTCAATAGTTAAGAAAATCATGCATCCTCGTAACAACATTTATGTAATTTGTGCTACCCCTACGATGAAGTGTCCTTATTCTTTGCGAAATTAATCGTGCTGTTGTTTCAGTATATTGTCATATCCATGTCCCACATCTATATCATTGCTTGCTGTGTCAGCACCTACTGTTGTACTAAACCATGCATACCTACAAACTGCACTTGAATCATAAACCAAGTTAATTGAATGCAGTCCTACTTCAAATTAAGGAAGCATAAACTCACCCAATGAATAAGCATGTAGAAACAGGGCAAAATTCAGTTATGATGATGATAGTTTATATCAACTGTAAACAGATCCTTTCGCCTTTCTACTTATTAGATCATTTTCTTGGTTTACCTCAAGTGGAGCTTGCTTTTGACTTCAGACTTACAGAAGTAACAAGAAGTTGGTGATAGTTCTGAAACCTCTTCCCCACAGTAGCTCACAAACTGGTGGAGACACAGCATGTGAGACATGCACGAGAAAATTGATGGACCCACATGCAAATCGCTATTGCTCCATTAACTGCAAGGTGAGAAGGAAGCAAGAATACAGTTTTTAATTTTCATTGACAAACGAATAATGTACATGAAAAATGAAGAACAACAAGTCCTCGCAAAAGAAAATAAACAACAAAAGTTTACATGCCACATACCACTCTCAGGTCTATACTTATATGTACGAATCTCCTTAAAGGGACATGATTCAAAAGTCTAAATAGAGGATAGATAGATGACGGTAGGCAAATTGGTTACCAATTTTTTTTCCTTTTCACTAACATATGGTAAACTTGTTTAATTCTATTTCAGGTCGAAGCATTTACCAAAAAGACAAACAGTTCAGAACCTCCATTTCTTGCACTCCGGAGTCCACCACCATCTGCATCAACATCACCATCACCACCACCATCTGCATCAACATCACCATCCCAATCATCACCGCCATCACCATCATCCGACTGGAGTCACAACTCCAAACGCCCTAGGAAAGGGGTACCACACAGGGCTCCTCTATCCTGAAGAGTTGGGTGAGCTTACTGCTCATTCATTATCTTTGGAAATGCAAGTGCTCAAGTCCTTGCTTTGATGGAACTTGAGATATGACTGTGCTTTTGTGCGTGTTTTTATCTTCATCGGATATTTTATGCTTTGCTTGGGTAACTTTTAAGTAGAGACAAAAAGTAAGGCTAGTATCACCAATAAGTTAAAGCACAGAAGGGAGGGGTACCCAGCAGGTCTGCCCTTTCCAGCTTTTCTGCTTGCTGTGTTCTCGATGATTTAAAAAGTGAAGCATCGACTTCATGCAACTTAAACTTATAATGTTGTGGTATTTGAACTATGATACTCTGTTTTTTTATCTTGTTTTCTCCTACATTGCATTTTAGATCCCTGTCATGCATAACATTTTTATTGCGATGCAAAGGCATCAGAAGATAGGGAAAGGAATACTTTACAGTGCTCCCCTTTACTAAAGACTTGAGTGTGCTTACTGCACATTGATTTGGCAACGGGAAGCACTCCATGCAGCAAACACAGTGGAACTTGAACATCATTACGTTTGTAGGTGCTTGCTCCTGAGCTCTAAATCGACACCCAAACCTTAGACTTCCCTACAAGAAACATGACATCTAGTCCATAAGGTTCCTAGGCAATCTGACGAGAGTGCAATTTTGTTCACCCACCCAAAAAGTGGGTGAAGATTACCTACTTTCTTAGTGGTGCTTTTTTTTTTTTTTTTTGAAAGGCAAAAACCTTTATTAATCTCTGAAAGATACAAAGATTAAAAGGAAATGAGAGGCCAAAACACCCACAGGAGACAATCCATGTTGGTAAAACAAGCACCCTACCCCAACGCTTTCTTAGTGGTTCTTGTTAATACATGGACCCCATTTTATACCTCACGTGTAGCCTTTAACAATCTTCTAGTTAAACTGTCGCTAACTTCCTTTTTTTTTTGGGAACAGTACATTTGCTTCATAGAGAAACAAACAAGTCAGTATCTTCCTATTTGGTAACTATAATATTGGGAAAATGTGGAGAAACAAGGTAAAGGGAAAATCGGTACAACAAAGCACCAATTCATTGGCAAAAAATGAAAAATCTCTTTTGCTTCAATTGAACACATTGCTTCATATTAGATTTTCGTACTTTTCTTCATAGAATACAACACATATTGATGATACTTCAACTAAGCAATTAACACATTTTTGTTGAAAAACAGAGAACCCAGATTTCTCTGTTGTTGAAAAAATAAGAAACGAGTTTGATAATGTTGATGACCTACAGATTGTCTGAAATTACTATTATATCAAGAAAAATGACCTCTTTAGAATAATACACTCATAATACTCCCCTATATTGACTTGATCTTAGAATCTTATTCAGCAATTTTTTTCCTTTCCTTTTATGCTTTTTACTCTTCTTTTCTAAGGTAA
The DNA here is from genome assembly GCA_036023075.1 of Gaultheria prostrata. Classification (NCBI taxonomy): domain Eukaryota; kingdom Viridiplantae; phylum Streptophyta; class Magnoliopsida; order Ericales; family Ericaceae; genus Gaultheria; species Gaultheria prostrata. Next base: position 43,901 of record JAXBDA010000773.1, on the reverse strand, counting down.
CTGTTGTTAAGTACTGAGTGGGCTCTATGTAACAACAAGAACCAATAAGAAAGTGGACAATGTTCACCCACTTTTTAGGTGGATGTACAGAATTGCACTCATCTGACTACTATGTTTCCATAGTTCCTCAGTATACAGAAACTTTTGTCGCCAACACTAAGAAGCTTGAAGCAAATGGGAACACACAACAGCATTCTTCCCCTAGTTGCCCCAGTCATGATTTGGATTATAGGAATACACTAAATATTCTGTGCAAAGAACACAACTGAGACATGGTTTTGTGCTGGCAAACAGCTGTGTTTAATGCCAGCGACATGGGTGGTGGAAGGCAGGGGAAAAGTGATCACACAGGAAATACTGGTGTCTTAAGTAGCACAACAAGCTGACACGACATGGACACACTAGTCATAGAATGTCGATGGTTGTATGTTCTTAGTATATAAGGGCCTGGTTGCCTACTAAAGACTTTCCTAGCAAAGGAGGGCTAGCCTCGGTCCAATCCCACATGTAGCAAAGATTGCATCCACTGTCAAAATAGAGACAGCATATTGAACCAAAAAAAAACAGCCCTACTTTTTGTTCTCTTGCTGCCACGTTGGATTGGCGCTTGCATCACTCGGATGCAAAAAAAGAAAAAAGCAAAAAGAAGAGGCATTCTTGGATGGTGACATACATGAGGAGGATTATATGGACCAAACTACCAAACTAGGGATGGTCAAAGTAAGCATGTCAATTGAAGAAATCAAAATATGCGGTCAAATGATATATCCTAGATCTTGGTTTATCAGATTTGTAATGATATGACTACAATTTGGCCTTCAGAGGTTTGAGGCTGAGTTAAATAGACAGCAATCCATGTATCATACATGATGTATGAGGAATAAGCTAAAATCAGGGATCTCTTTTCCTTCAAAAAAAGTGTACGAAGTTTCAACGGCCTACCCTAATTGCTCAAAAACTTTGCCCCTAAACTGAACCAAATCAAACCGAGTCTTAACTCCTAATCAATGTGGTTCTACATGAATCCATTTTCTCCATTAATTTTTGTTGATGGCATCGTGTTCCGTGTTATGTTCTGTGTTATCCAATGTCTACACCACCTTAATCCATTTTCTCACATCTTATGCCACCATGACATGAGAACAAAAACCCAATACCGATAAGTCATTAAAAACCCAGCAGAAGACAAAGCCACTCAAAGTTCAAGAACTGGAACCTTAATTTAACCCACGAGCACTACAAAGAAATAGAGGAGCACATACATGTACGCAATACAATGTTCCATCTATACTACTATATATTGCACGCAATATAGATATGTGGCTAGAGAGAGAGAGAGAGAGAGACCTGAGGAGGTGAGCATAATCGCAATGAATGTTCTTGCCTACCCTTCAGCAACAATGAGCCGTTGCAAACCCAATGTACTGCTTAGTGCTTCCTGATCAATGGGAATCAATTCTATGAAGATATTCAACATTCAGACCTAGTTTCTTTGTTCTTATTGGATGAGAACTGTTCTTAGGATTTTTATGACAATTATTTTGCTACTAAATTTTTAGGTGTTCAAAAAATAAATAAATTAGTGGGGGTGATTTCTCATCTTTTACAGTAAGAGTGTTAAAATGACTAAAAGTAGTGAAACTTGTAGAATGACAAACCAAAAAAAAAAAAAAATGAAACTTGTAGGAGTATACTGGGAGAGATTATATATGTTTTGAAATTTGTGTTTAACTCTTTCAAAACTTATTACTTATAACTGAAAGTATTTTTAGAAAAAATTAAAAACCACCCTTTAATAGGTCCCTCTAGCACTTGGACCAACAAATCTCAATTTTAAAGGCATTCTTGAAGACCCCCCAAATACTTGAGATACCTCACCAAATCGAGTTGTCGTGAATCGGTATCGGTCTCTTGATATACTCACGCTCCGATCCTCTTTTCTACTTTTTCGTCTTTTTGCGAAAAATTCTTATAACTTCAAAATATCTCTCCTCATCAAACCAAAAAAAAAAGATCATCAAAATTCAAAAAACTTCAAAAAACCAGAGTAAGCAAAGCAATATTACTTTTATTTATAGTTTCGTGACAAAAAAGTTAAGAAAAACATACCCTTCAATAGATTCCGTATGTAAATTGTTCATCCCAAACTAATCGAGTCAGCTACATACCCAAAACAATCGTGCTAGGAACAAAAATATTATCACAGCCATAATATTAATGCTACGTGCACAACCAGGAGGGAACAACCACTACACAACCACACATAAAACGACGTCGTTTCGTTACTTTAAAAAAAAAAAGGAAAAAAATCGGTTCCTCTTCCCCTGTTCTGATTTCACTCGATATGGAGAAAGAGAGAGTGCGAGAGTGAGACCACCACGAGACGCCACCGCCACCTACCACCGCCATCGGCGAGAAGTTCCTGGGCGACACTCCCACCACGAAGGTCTCCCTCTCTCTCTCTCTCTGTGTATCTCTCTGTGTATCTCTCTGTATCTTCATCTCTTGATCTATCGATCGAACACTGCTCTCTCTCGCGCGCGCGGGCGCCATTTCTTGCGCACTATCTGCCATTTTTAGTATGAGCCCTAAAATGAGTTCCTGGTTACAAAAAAAAAAACCCTAATTTTTGTCTGATACATGTATCCGGATTTTGCTCTCGGATTTTATTTTTGTTGCTCTCTGATCTGTGGGGCTTCCCCTTAGTGGCATGTGGGATGCTACATTTTTGCCTGGAATTTGTTGATGCTAAACCTAATATGTTAACTGGATGCTGCATTTTTGCCTGGTATTTGTTTCTACTGAGAGCATTGACATCATGTGATATCTATACCTGATTGTGGTTAATCATGGCGCTATTCTTGATTGCACGATGTATTGGCATTTGGTTAATTTTTTGGATCTGTTTTTGGAGTGTCAATTAAGTAGTTTAATTACTTTTTCAAGATCACCAGTTTGCATTGCAAAATTTACTCCTGGTTTAGTTTTATAGTACCAAGTAAGCAGTACAAAAGTTGGATGCTGGATTCTTTTTCCACTTTCATAGCTTAGTGGGAGTGCATTTTCATGAAAATTTCGATGCATTCATAGTGAATGATGGGAATTTGTTACATTGTGATATCATTTTCCTTCTGATCAGGTATCCGAGTGAGCAAATGTATCCCTGAATCCTCCACTTGGTTGTTCTCTTAGGGACTCTATAACTGATTAACCGCTGTATGATAAACCAATCTGTGCTGCCTTTTCTATTTTGATGAAAACTTGGTTACTTGGGATCCTAATTCACATCCCTCTCTCTGTCTCTCAGGTTTCGAGACTGTAATATTGTTCAATCTACATAAAGAAAGATTGCATTGTCTAGCAGCTGCTGCTGTTTCACTTTATTCGATCTTATGCTGCTGCTGTTGTTAGTGAAAGAGAGAAGCCAAATGTAAAGCAATCACTTTTGGGGTTTAGATGGCGTATCAGCTGTATCAAAAGGAGAGAAGCCAAATGTAAGGAGATTCTTTCTTTGTGCGAAGATAATGAATGCCGAGAAAGAGGACTGAGAGAAGAATGAAGAGCTTGCAAAAATCAAAGACTTTCCAAGTAGAGTTTCCACAAAATGAAGGCCAACTGTTGTTTACATTTGTAATTATGCTTGTAGTTGGTATATTGTTAAGTACCAAGAATGCTATGAGTGTCGAACATTTGTGTCGTCCATGAGATTAATGAATGTGATCTTTCCATGAGATTAATGAATGTAATTGTGGTTTAGTTGGCCAAATATACTGTTGATGTTTTTGCTATTTGTCGTTGTTATTTGTTTGAGACGCGAGGCGTCGGGCTAGGGCAAAAAGCAAGGGAACCCTGTCAAAATTTTCCTAGAAATGACAATGTAAGATCAACTGCCAATGGATTCGATTTTGTTCCAAGTAGTTCATAAAAACAGAGAGATAGAGAGTTCATTGCTGAAAAAAACTATAACTTCAATTCCAATTCTCAACCACATTGGCATTGAGCTCATTTTCTAAGGATTCCAAAAACTGAATTTTTTCGAAAGGTTCTATTTTAACAGGCAATTTTGAAGCAAATACACTTGAAAGTGATCATTCCCTTTACCAATCAAAGAGCATGTAGAACTTTAGATGAACTGCCTCAATGCCCAGAAATCTGCTATAGGATACGGATACGGACACACAAGACAAATACGGATACGGACACAAGATACGGGAACGGACACGAGATACAGATACGGATACGGATACTAAGTAACAAAAGTTACTAATACAACATATCCAACATTTCTGAAGACACTATTGCAAGTTACATATCCAGGAAACAAAAGTTCAAAAAATATATTCCAACACATTGCAACCTTACATCATTCACAGGTTCAAAAAGGCAGTCATAATGGTAATACTAATACAGATTCATCAATGTCATCAGTCACAAAAATAACAATATATATTTATCATTTCCCTAAAAGAAGCAATTGAACTACTCTTCACTATCCGTTGCATTCATCATTTCCATAAGACTTTGTTGTCCTCCGCATCCCTTCTCTTGAGTTTCCGGTAAACTTGGTTGTGTTCCTCCCCAATATTGACCTTGATCTCCTAAAAAACTTGATTGTCCTCCTCCTCCTACCCAATCTTGACTACCCATAATAGTTGATTGGCCTCTCCAAACTTGACCAAATTCGGTTTGTGAACTTGGAAAAGAAGGCATAAATTGGTTGAAACTTGGAGAAAATGGGAACATGCTTCCACCTTGTGCCAAATTTGGTCGCATATTATGGGGCATCAAGTTAGGCCACATTGGTTGGCCCATATATCTTGCGTGAACCTGCCCAACAACAAAAAAGGTATTATCAATAACTTATACATTAAACATGAAATTGACCAATTGTAAATAAAATTCCTTACATTTACATTCGCAACACTCTCTTGTGTCTCAAACCCATGGCCAACCGCAATCTCCAAACCTCCTGAAACTATACAATAATATAATTACTACGCGTTTCATCGAATATATCTATATGTCCATATTAACTAGATAAGCAACAAACCATAAATAACTAGATAAGCAACAAAGATAAAAAAAAATTATACCTTGGCTTTTCCCTTGGAAACTATCTTCTTTTTTCTTTCTTTTTTTCTTCTTAACAGCTTTTTCTACAGCACCTTGCTTTCTTTTGCAAGGCGGTCTCCCTCTTCGTCGAAGACCTTCCGGGTCAAGTATGTTCGTGCTTTGTTTGGACGGTGGAACTCCATCTCCAAGTGAAACCCCATTACTTACACAAACCACATTAGTTTCACAAACCACATTACGTTCACAAACAACCGAAAAAGGGTAAAACAAGTTACTAAAAGGCCTCATTTTGTGGTCTAAAAGAATTCTTTACTGAATTTGTAGTTCACATGCCAAACAATTTGAATCATATTCCTAACATTCTCTACTACTTCTTTTTTCCTACCACTACAACAAAATCAAACTGTAGGAATGTTATAACTAGGGCTGTTCACGTGTCGGATTCGAGTCGGATTTGACCCGACCAATTAAGCTTTGGGTTTGTATTTTCTGACCCGATTCCGCCCGAAATGGGAGTCGGGTTCCGACCGAAATGGGGTCGGTTTGGTCGGTTCGGGTGGTCGGGTATGCTAGACCCAAAGAGAAGAAAGAAAAAAAAAAACAAATCCTTCATTCTTGTTCAGCAAAATTTCATACAACTCAAATGCTCAACTACAAATCTCAGTGGGAGATAGAGATCTAAACCAGAACCAGACTAGTAAACAGCCTCACTCACTCACTCACTACAATTCCCATAAACCAGAACCAGACTCCACCCCAAACCCATCATACACACGGCTAGAACCAGCTACAGAAGGAACCAGAGAGTCACAGCATCCAACACACACAAACAAAGGTGGAACCACCTCAGAATCCTCAATCCCACAGCACCTTGTGTGCTGCCATATCTCACATATATCACAGGCTACCATCCTCTCCCCATCATCATCCCTAGCTCCACACCTACATCTCACCGTCCAATTCTCAACCCCACTCTCATACATCAAACCCGAACCCGAATCGATACCGAACCCTTTAGCCCGAATCTCGGTACCCGATTCCACCAATCCAAACAGCACCTCAGAATCTTCGGTGCCTTCCATTCCTTCAATATCAGTCACTACGAAATTCTCAGTGGCACAGTAAGTGTCCCTCATGGCATTCTCCACTTCTGCTTTTAAATCACCAAATGCTGAATACAATGGGAGTACAATGAGTTCCCCGTGTGCGAATTCCCTTCTAGAAAAATCACTCTCCAAGTCTCTGAACTTCAACACAACACGACAAATGAATCGCAGCAATTCGTCGTCTTCGTCCTTGAAAGGCCACTCTTTGACAAAAACTTTGGTGTCTAGAACAGTTTGGGCAGCCAATCCAATCTGTTCTGATGACGGATAACCCTTTAGGACATTTCTGTACAAGAAATCCACATCTTTATAGACATCAATCCCGGGCGAAAAAGCTGGTGGGGGAACTGGCTTGTGCCCTACTTCTATTTCCTGTTCTGGACTGTCAACACGAGATCCTAACTCCTCAATCGTGAACTCTGAAATCCTTGTGAACTTATTCACAGTGTGACGAACGAGTAACCCTCCAACAACCACATTCTTCATCGTTTTCAGCACATAGTCGATCAAACCCGTGTCGCCTATCTGGAGTCGGGCGGCGTCTCGTGCCTCCTGCCTAGTCATCACGCAGTTAACACCCTTGTTTGTTAATTTCTTCTCTCTCAGTGCATCCACCACCACATCTGCCACATACTCCAGTCTCCGAACCGGCCAACGACTACCTTTCACAGCCACATCAGAAAATCTACTGCACTTCACTTGTTTTTCTTTACCAAAAGACTTGCTCACAGTTTTTGAACAAGTAGATGAACCAGCAGTCGAAGTTAAATTGGATGGTTTTCGCTGAAACAGGACTCGGGATTTCAGAGTCAGGATGAATCTGAGCAAGTCTCTGATTGTGACCAAGTTGGTTTCACTCAAATCTCTGTAGTAACGAACTAAGCGCTTGAAATCTCTGTACAAACTGGCCGAAGCGAAATCGTTGGTGATCCTATCAAGTTCTAATGAGCTGAGAATTTCAACTGCTTTTTCATATCTGGGTTGTGTTACTCCAAAGCTTCCACTGCAGAAACTGTACCCCCAACGTCCAAACCACGGGTGCCCATAAGCTACCCCGTGGAGCAATCTGAGATCCATTGACCTTTTCTTGGAAACATCTTCCACTGTTATTTTCCTTCAAAACAAACAAGACGCAGGAAAATTCAGTACATTTTCCACTAAAAAATATCAGTAGAATCTATCAAATTGCAGCTTTTCCATTCAAGAGAATCAAAACTATAAGACCAGTTTCCCTTGAAAGCAAATAGAATCCAGAAAAATCGCAACTTTTCCATTCATAAGAGTCGAAACTAAAACCATTTTCCTGGTAAAACAAACAAAACCCAAAAAATATCAGTCCATTTTCAACTCACAAAACTAACTATAAGACGAGTTTTCCTCTGTAATTTTCCTTCAAAACAAATGAAACCCAGAAAAATTCAGTCCATTTACCATTCATAGACCTCTTCTATTTTCCTTCAAAATAAACAAGATGCAGGAAAATTCAGTACATTTTTCATTCAAAAACATCTCAGTGTAATATCTAGTGGAAACTTGTCCATTCATAAGAATCAAAACAAAGATCATTTTCCCTGAAAGCAAACAGAACCCAGAACCCACTTTTAATTAGGACATCTAACTAAACTTTATCAAAACTCTCAACTTTTCCATTCATAAGAATCAAAACTAAATAGATTATCCTTCAAAACAAACGAAACCGGAAAACTTCAGAACATTTTTTAATTATCAATGTATCTATTCAGACCTTTTCCAATCATAAAAAGCAAAACTATGACAAGTTTCAGAACAAACGAAACCTAGAAAAATTCAGTCCATTTATCATTCATATACGTTGTAAAAATCTCACAATTCAAGTGAATTCATACCGGGCATGAAGATTTGAGCAGATGCGATCCCAGAGATCCATGATTTCTCTGCCACAAAGGTACTTCGATCCGGCTTCGATTCCGTTGATGCATATCAGATGTCCAAACCCATTACAGTGGATCAATCCATGCAATAGATGTGTTCGCGTATCAAAAACCCCTTCATCCAATGGCTTATTCCAGTCATCATCGACTGGAATTATCATGTGATATTTTCGTTTTGACACGAAATGGTGACTCCAACCTGCAACATAATTTTAATTTAATCCCTTTAAACAATCAACAATACTAACAAACTGTGATTTAGGGACGGCATTCAAGAATCCTGATCCCCGAATGAAATTGAAAAATTGAAGCTTTCAGATTCAGGTTATAATCTCGTAAAATCAATTCTAAAAATCAAACCAAAAATCTTCAAGAAAAACGTAACTTGTGAATTCAGAATCCCAATCAAGAAATTGAAGCCTTCAGTTTCTAAAACCATCAAGATTTAACTCACAGGATATTACCCAATTCTAAAACTAAACACAATCTATCAAATCAAAACAAAATAATCGAAGCACATTACCCAATTCTGAAAACCAAATAAAACTCAGAATTCTTTTAAAAACTCAATCTTGACTTACCAAAAAAAAAACCCAATCTTTCAAATCCAAATTCCACCAAACCCAGCTGTAAAATCAAACAAAACTCAGTATTCCGGACTCACCAGTACAGCGGCAGTGATCGCAAAGTGGCGTGAGCGAGTGCTGAACGCTCTCTTCAATGGTGTAGAGCGGGACCATAAACCCCCTGTCTTCGTGAACGAGAAACGTGCACCAAACGGGCATCCCGTCGACATTGTACGCCTTGGGTTCAGAGCATTGTTGGAGAAAAACCCGAATGTTGTCACGGAATGGACCCGACGGAGCGATTGGGCAACCCGGGTGCGCGAACGTGTGGAGCCCGTAGATTTTCGGGTTTCGTTTTCTTTTCTTGTATGCTTCCAGTAGAGTCGACATTGTTGGAGCTTCAGAGGTAGGAGAGAGAGAGAGAGAGAGGTGTAGAGAGCGAAAGCTAGGTTCAGAGAGAGAGAAGAGAATCGAAGTTTGTTGAAGAGCTTCAAAAGTTTGTTGCTTTGCATTTACCCGCTCAATTTTGTAATGGTCTAGATTTACGTGTATACCCCAACTAGGTCAGACTTTTACATTTATGCTGCTTAGTCTGACACTCAGTTTTCTGGGATCGGGGGTGTAATGGTCATTTAATGAGTTTCTCAACCGTTTATTACTAGTTCTTGATGGTTATAGCAGGTTGAGACGCGGCGACTTGAAGCACGCAAGTTCTTGCTGACTTGGAAGAATAAGGCTGTGTTTGGATGGAAAGAAAAGAGGAAGGAAGAGAGAATTACATATAACATATGGCATATATATGAATCAATACAAGAATTTACAGTTCTCACATAAAAGTTCACTAAAGACTTCTACATAATGCAGTTACAGAATCAAAGATTTTATTTTTATTTTGCATGAAACCTTATGAACTCTTTTTGGGTATAAATAAAGCCTTGTACCTGAGTAAGAATATACAATACTAACAACGAGTCGCGACAAATGAAAATAGTACACAAACGTGCACCAGTATTAGTACATACTATTCTAATAATAAACTCGGTACACTGATCAATCGGAATTAACTACCTTAAGCCTAACTGGCACAAGTAGGCTATTTGTTAGTTAGGTCTTATTGGTTATGTGCGCAACTTTCGCCTTTTCGTAACTCGGGAAGCCCTCTCAATCAAAACAAATGGAGACCCGAGTTTCGCATTTTCCAGAGCGTAGGCCAAAAGTTGCTAATGGCTTTTAATATTGCCACCTTGTAGAATTTAAGTATTCCCTCCTTCCCAAATTGCCCATCCCCAATGAGAAAAGCATACAATTTTTGGACAAAAAAAATATAGTACTCCCATGCATTATTTTAAATTTTTTTTACAACAAGTTAAAGTACTTCATGAGTTTTTTAATATGGTACAAAGAAATTTTTAAAATTATGAACTTAAATACTTCATTTTTTGTTTCAAACTTTTCGTAGGAGTTCACAATTTGGGTTAGAGCGAGTATATAGAGAATAGGGGCCATGTTGGCAGTCCAAATATATCAATTGAAGCCACACACAACACAAGCATATTCTACACTATTTCCCATCACCGATTTAGGTCCATTTCCTCCAATTGGTCTATCCGGACTCAAGTTCAACAAGGTCAGGTAAGTTTCTTCTCCAAATCATTTGTATCACAAATACAAATTAAGAACATTTTCGGCTATCGGCCGACATCATTCAATCATATTTTCAAGCTGCTTGCGTTTTCGTTAATGAACACTTTACAAGCTCAATGCAGAATCAAATTCAAAATAAGAGCCCAAAGTACTTCGTTTTGGTTGCATCATTCGATTTCCTATACACCAAGTACAAATACGATGCGAAGGCCAAGTGAGGAGGCAGAAAAATCACTTGAGGGAATCATGTCTAGTGTGTTTGACCGATCAAGTACAGCTTCTGACAATCACTGATCAAATCCACATCAAGAATTCTACCTGCATCTTCAGATAATATGCAACACCCGGATGGAAAGTCTAACAGCTGCGCTGCTGTTTTGATAAGCTCCTCGATGGTTTCCGGGACCCACATCACAATTCCGTGCTTCTTCTGGTCCTTGGGATCCCACGGATGGGATTGGAACACCGTGCATTTCCTCCGGTGCACTTTATCTGTTTTCAGCAGTACAAGTTCATATGTTAACACATTGGAGGTAGCGGGTAAACCGTGTGACTATAAGAGCATCTCATACCAACCCTTTCTATCTCTATTTTGGAGGATAATCGTACTCCATCCTCCATGTCTTCTTCTATATTTGAGAAGATAAGCATTTGATAGTCCAAATTTAGAGTACAGAGAAAAAATGAGAGATCCTCTAATGTGATAAAGTGAGAGAAGCATTTTTTCAGGTGAATGTGTACATGCAATGGATCAAAGCCCGGAATGGACAAATTTATTGCTAATTTGCTATATATATGGCCGCTAATTAGAGCATGGAGCAAGAGCATATTTGAGGCAAAGGGTTGTTCATTGCAGAAACACAGGCATAGCAAATTGCATGATGACGAAGATCGCGCAAGTTACAAGACTTGAACCCCAAGACCAAGAACCTGAGTTCCATGTACCAGAACTGCGATTGCTATAATTCATACTTCCTTGACTGTAGAACACCAGGTGTCTCAAGCACTTAAGCCATTAGGAAACAGCCCCAAGAATGCATATGAAGCTAACAAAGGTAACCCACATTCAATACATATTTGTTACCGAAGCACCAATTCAAGGTTTTGCAATACCTATGGTTTCTTGAGAGGAATTTGGGAACTCAGACGGATGATTAGATTTTGCTTCTTCAAGTAGCTTGATCAAATTATTGTTTCCAGACATTTGCGCTTCACTAAGTGGAGTATTACCCCACCTGCAAATTGAAAAAATCCAGAATTGGTTTAGTTGTAAGAATTCACCAACTAATTAAATGAATGACCAGCTCCTCAATTTTGTTATCTATTTGCAGTCACTAAATCCGTCTCCCATACTCACATGAAGAATCACATTGGGTACTTTTTTATCGTGCCTTCTATCTTGTGAGGGCTTGTGAATAGAAAATAAAAGGAAGAGGTAAAGATAGGGGAAATAAGAAAATATGCTTGAATACCTTTCTCCATTCCTGTTCTTTTCCCTATAACTATAAAGATCCCTCCACATTGAGGATCCATATAAACCCTAAGGGAAAAACAAAGATTTTGGATGGGAAACACAAAAAACTACCCTGAAAGTTTTAAGCTGTTAGATTGAGTTGTGAAGTCCATAACTAATGGGTTCGTTTGTTTGGCCAATTACTAAGCATGCGATTGAACTACCTATCAGAGGTGACTAAATATCCCTTGGTTAGTTTAAATATTTACTACCCATATTAAACATGCCTCAGATATATAATCCCACAAAGTGTGGGATATACAATACCATGGGGGAGTGGTATTTATAATCCAATCACTATTAGTCCAGTGGAATTGTATATCTGGTTGTCCCTGAACTTTTAGTCCTGTCAAACAAGCAGCCCAATAGGCAATATCTCCAACATAGACATTCTGAGGTAGGATATATCCTCATCCGGTGGGATCAAGATACATTTCAAATGTAATGAATCACAAGTGGTGCCAATGGGAAGATAAATTGTTTCAACATTGGATCACGAAGGTCAATCTAGTTTGGGCTGTCCATGTACATTTCTTATGCTAAAAGACATAGGATGAAAAAGGAACCAATAAATGAAAGTTGAACTTTTACACAAATATACCATTTACGCATTTTTCCCAGAGATACATGGTGCGGTATACGGAAACAGTGTTGTTTCTTCAAGATGATATGCAAAAGTTCACTTTCCCAGTAATTTGGTGGAAACTAATCCAAATAAAAGTGGTAGTGAATCATACCTGTCTTTTGAAAAAACACTTGCCCCAGCCCCCAAAAGCAACTTCACTATTAAATATAATCCCTCAGAGACTGCTATATGAAGTGGGGTTCGGTGGTCATAATCTCTGGAGTTTGGATCAATGCCATTGGCCAATAGCCTTTTGAGAAAATCCGAATCACCCCTTGCAACAGCCATGCACAAGAAACAACCCTCGTCATTAATCTTTATTGTAGCCCCGTGTTTAACAAGTTGTGAAGCAACTCTATCATGTCCATTCTTGAGGGCTTCTAGTATGGGTGTGTTTCCAAACTTATCTACAAAATTTAAACAGAAGCAGTGCACGTATTACTAAGGTTTCCGAAACGGAATAAAACCTTAACATACTAACGGGAAGCTCCTTAGATAGTTAACCTGTGATGTTGATGTCCACACCTTCTTGAATAAGGAAAAGTGTTAAATCCTCATATCCTTGCGATGCAGTAAGATGCTGTTGAAAAATAATAAATAAATAAAAATCTTCAGGATGAAACACTTCTCGTGGAAATCTTCTTTTCAGAAGTAGGCAAACACGAACAAATGGATGGGTTCATGTCATAAGCAGTATCTAAAACCATCATGGAGCACTATTATTCGCACCAAGAGAAAAAGAAAATGAACACATCCATAGTTGAACATTTAAAACGTCAAGGTGCATTTAGAACATCATAGCAGCTACTGCAATGCTTGTCATGATGGAAGTGACTATTATCCTAATTAACTGAATTAATAATGAAGAAGGGACTCCGTCATTTTCTAATAAGTTCACAGCGATGCCAAGCCCAACTGAAGTGCAAAAGCAAGGAAAATGTATGAGGCAGATAGTCAAAACAAGGGATAGAAGACAAAGATGAAAAATTATGCCAATCAGATATGAGAATATCTTGATTTTCATATACGTCTCATAATTCTGTTTGATCTCGACACAAATGCAGCACATGGATGCAGAATCAGCTGACTGTGCAACGGCTATCTGATGCACACAAAATGATCATTGCATCTTCCAAATATCTAAGGAGTTTCTACGTTGCAGCAACAAGTAACAATCATATTAAAAGATTCGGATAGCTTATAAGAGCATCCACAATGGCCTAACCAAATGTGAAAAGTTGCTAAGGACAGCAATGTTTGTACAAAAAAGTGCTCACATTGGAATAACCAACCTTAGCAACCCCTTAGCAACTACTCAAATTTGGGCTCTTGGATAACCAAAACTAGCAACCTTTTGCCAATAACCAAATTTAGTGGACCCCACATCTACCCAATCAAGTACACCAATCATTACACAAAAACCTTCTCTCTCTCTCTCTCTCTCAACAATGTTTTCAAAAATTATTTTAAAAAACTGTTTGTCTTTTTAAAAAACTGTTTTGGAGGAAAATGAGCATGGACAAAGCTAAGTGAGCAAGCAGCACTTGACAGAGCTTAATGGAGGAAAATGATTCACATAGCCGACCCCAATTGAGTTGGGACATAAGGCTCAGTTTGGTTTGGTTTGGTTTAGTTTGGTTATAGGGGGTCAATTGCTTTTGATCATGGACAAAAAACACAAAATGTGAGATTTGACATTGCTAACTTTAGCAACCTCTAAATGAATAACCAAAAGGTGATGGGGTAACTTTTAGTGGAAAGATATTTGAAAATGAACCCTATGAATCACAGAGTTAAGAAAAGAAGAACGAAATCTCCATGAATCTAAGTCATATTGCCAACAAGATAGCGCTTCTTTCATAAAACAAGCATCACATTGGGAGAGCAAGGAGCTAATATTGAAAACTGTAAAACAACTGAAGTTGACTTCTAAAGCATACCAAAGGCGACCTTCCATCATAATCAGTCTTGTTGGGATCAGCTCCAGCTCGAATCAAATCTTTGAGTTGATGCAGATCTCCATGATAAGCTGCACTGTTTACTCTTAAAGCAAGTTCCGCTTCTTGCTTTCCGATATGAAAGGTGATATCAGATTCCAATTGCTTGAAGCCAACATGTGCTTCTTTTCCCTGTCATCGTACAATTTTTAAGGTGTCTGATGCATATATATACGTCTACACATATCATACTTGGGGAAATTGTTAAAAATACTCCTGATCTTTCACCCAAATGTCTCATGAACACATAAACTTTCATTTATTTCAATTCAACACCTGATCTTAATTGTCATTTTCACATTTATCACCTGGTGTCACTTGTAATCCAATTGCTAACAGAAATTGCACACGTGGCATATTTGCACAATGACAAGGCTTAAATTACGCTGAGAGGGGTTCTTTTGAAGGGAAAACATCCAAACCCACTCAAGTTTTGAAGGGAAACACCAAAACATACTCAACCTTTCCCTCCGGTTCCTCCTATTTCACTTCCCCTCCCTTATAAGATCAACCAAAACCTTAAAACAAAAAAACAGGGCACCCTCACATTTTCCTCCTCCTCTGCATTTTCACTCCCCACATCTTATGAAAATGCACAAAAAATTCCATCTTCAAACAAAGCAAACACTAAAACCTAAAAATTGATTGAACTAAGAATACCCATGAAGAAGGTGATTAAACAAACAAATACTAAATAAAAATAGGTTAGAATAATGTAGAATAAACAAACAATTACACAACACATTACGAGTTAATGGCATATTTTTACTAAATTGGACGTGAATCCTACTTTATAAAGGAGGATCCCCACCATAGTCTCAGAGACACCACTTAATGGCATATTTCTTTTCTGTTAGCAATTGGACAGAAATTTACACCAGATACCGAATTTAAAAACGGCAAGTACGATCCAGTGTTTAATTGAAGTAAATGAGAGTTTAGGTGTTTACAAGGCATTTGGGTGAAAGTTCAGGGGTATTTTTGAAATTTTTACTAATAATTAAACTAGTTCACCATTTTCATATGGAAAGCAAAGCAATATGCATTTCTTAAAAACTCAAAGCATGGGCCAAACAGAAATGCAAGAAGTAACCTAACAAGAGGGAATGGATACATTACTGAGTTCTACATTACCTCTAGAAGGTTGTTCAGGATTCTTCGCCCATCATGGAAATATATATCAAGGATATTTGAGAAAGATTGTTTATCAACACGCAGAAGCCTACTTAGCTCACACACTCGAACAGTACAAGGCTGAGGTATGTTGCAAAGTATAGAAATTTCACCAAATGAGCTATAAGGTCCGAACTCTGAAACAATCTCTTCTAATAGATCTGCCCCTATAGCAACCTCCTCCTGCACATAAACAGTTTTCATCAATCTTAAGAATAATAATGATAAGTTCCTGGGGAATCACTTAGAAACTTATTCCAACATAAGAGAAATGCCTATGGACATGTTAGTACCAATGGCAAATGGGTGGGTTCTTTCTCAATCCTGTCTATGGAAACTCAAAGATGAATAACAACTGGTACACAGTCCCAAGGAACTCCAATAACAGAAAAGAAAAAGGAAAATTGGTGGTAGTACAAAGCAACAACAGTAACAGGACTGTACATAGACCAGTTGAGACACTGCGATCTAGATAACTTATGTATTGTGGCATCAGAATAGGCCAATATAGATATTGGAATATCCACCATGAGAATGGAGAACTGAAGAGTACTTGAGCTACCTTATTGACCTTATTGAAGAAAGAAAGAAATAACGACTTAACTCATGGCGATTCAGAAAAATAACGACTTAACTCATGGCAATTCAGAATACATTAAGAAAATTACAAGATCGATACATACCACCATACCGTCGCAGACAAAATAAAGTTGATCTACCACATGTCCTTGTTCCATTATTACTTCTCCTGGGAGGAAAAACTCTTCATGCACTCTGATGACCTGCAACAACAGAAGAATGGTTGAGAACAATTTTCATAAAATTAAGTGAATCAAAATTTTCTTATTAAACAAGGACAAGCTTGTCCAATTTTCAGTTACTATGTTAGGCACCAAAACTTGTGTCACCAACCATAACGTTTATAACCAACACACAACTTTCAAAGAGTACCAAAGCGAAAGTGATAATGTCTGTCGATAATGAGTTTAACACTGTCTGCTTAGGCGAAATGACTTACAATCTGATTGATAAATTCCGAAGAGCATCCTTTGAAAAGAGGTATATTTTCAATGTGTGACTTGTATAATGCTTGGGAAATCTGCAAAAGCAGGTCCTCAATGAGCGATACAAGATAGAAACCCATTAAAGCACAATAGAAACACTCCCGAAAACAACTTAAGAGAACTTCCAGTAAAGCAAAGTGCTAGAATTGTATTTGTAAATGAACAACTATGAATGTCTTGTACAGTGTCTCCTCTTTTTTACCTTAGCACGAATGGAGATAGGGATATCCTCAAGAACAGAAGCTTCAGTATAGCTGCTTTCGTATTGTAACCGCAAGTGACCTTTGATCTGATTACGGATGTCCCTCCCAAGTTTATTTCTGTTCGCATATTTCATTAGATCAGTCATTTTATCTCTATATCTCTCTGTCTTTGATCCTTTCACAATCAATGCAGTCATGTTCCCAACCAAATAAGCACCGATAATCATGTCAAAAGAGACATAAATCATCACAAATATCATTTCCCTCAGATTGACAGCATGAATATCTCCATAACCTGCACCAGAAAGAGAACAAAAATAGAACCCTTTTTTTCACCAAGTAAAGCATCCCAAGATTTCAAGACTTTAGAACTATTATGCAGTTGTTTTCTGGTGATACTACAATGCATGAAGTACTAAACATGAAGTAAGAAAAGAAGAAAAAAAAATAGTGCTTTAATTTATAGAGAAAGGACTCACCAACAGTTGTCATGGTGACAATGGAGAAGTAGAGGGATGTCGTGTACCGTGTCCACAAATCAATATCTCTGAAACTAGAAAAACTGTAGTCACCCATTTTTAAACTCCCAATCCATGTGTGCCCTTCTTGTTCCACAGGCAAAGTGGTAGCCAAATAATAAAAGATGCACGCTGCAGTATGTGTGCAATAGAGCTCAACAGCTAAGAGCTTTATAATCCTGGTGAAATGATAATTGATCCGTATATCCTTCTCCATCTTGTAAAAATAGTCAGTGACTTTGAGAACCCGACTCAACCTGATCCACAAAAGGTATCTCACCTCTTCTTTATCTCCAGAAGCCTGATTTACACATTTTGCGATGTACTAAGTCAATTACTGAAGAGGTACTTGGTGGTGTTTAAATAAAATATTTTGAAACTACAACATGCTAACTTCATTTCAGGAAATTAAAGAACTGTAATGACATTGATTTCAAGACTCGCTGAAAAGCACTGTAATTTCTATTGTTCTGTGCAGTTCTGCCCCAGCATAGAAAAAGTATATACCAATCAAGTTTGGATGCTTCACATTTTGACCTAACGTAATAATTTTGGAACTTCTATGCAAGGCTAGGTAATACTACCTTCTAGTCCTTTTAAGTTGTCAGGTAATAGTTATACATTCTTTCATATTGGAAGTGCTTGGCGAGCTCAAAGAAGTGCGCAATCGAATCATGGACCGTAACCCCTCAAGAGATCATTATGCCAAGGAGAGAGTATCTGTGGGAGGTAAAATCAGTTGCAAGGACAACGGATTTGGTTCTTCACCACGGCAATTTCACCTGATAACTTTTAAATTTTTTTTAGGGTAATGCAGGGTGTCCCGGGCCAGTTTGCGCGCACCTCGGACTAATCCCTATAGCCCCTCCCACAATAGTTTCACACGCTTATGCATGGGGTGAGGTGGCCCCAAGAGTTGTTGGCAAGGAAAATCGAACCTGAGACCTTGGGTGGGAGGAAAAGTCTAAGCTCCAGGCCAAGACCACTTGGCCAACCACTTAGGTTTCCGTATTCAAAGACTTTTGCTCACTTGTAGGTTAGCATACTAGTCCCCGACTAACTGAACCATATTTAATTGTTTTCCAACAAAGTATAGCATCGTAATAAGATGATGAAGACCAGGTTCTATTTGAGACACTACATATTAAAAACACGAAAGTTAGAACTAACTCAAAGTGAACAATTAAAAGGGCCTTAGTCCAGTCTTAAGAAATTTCTTCTACTTTTACAAAAATACATTACACCTATCAATGCACACATTCCTCACATAGCTACAACTTCCTTTAGTTTAGTGTTTATAAGTACTTAAGTTCTTCTTTTCCCCCTTTTCCCCTTCACTGTTTCCATTTAACTGATTCAAATTCCATTAAGAACCCTAATGGCATGTCTGTTTGCAAGATCGTAGTCCGGCATTTGTGGGCACTAGCATTAAAGGCTAGATTGGACAATAGGACAATCTGACCGTTTAGTACCCATATGGGGATTAGCTAAAGTGAAATTAGCTAGTCCCCCTCTCCGGATTATACTTTCCTCATCCAATGGTCGAAAACAATCCTCGTCTCTTTATCTTATATTTATCTCACTTTCATTCCACTCTAACCAAACAAAATCTCACTAATCACATGATTCATAAATTCCTTCAATTAGCCATGGACCGCACATGTTTTCTCTACCCAAAACATTAATCTCATCTTTTCCAATCCTTCTTGAAAAAACATCTTACAGTCAAAGCACACCAATAACTTGCGCACACATCACATTGACTCATTTGTTCTGGTAGTAATCATAATGGCTGGATTATGTCTTAGAGAGACATTATATGACAACTTAGTACTTAGATACATTCCTCATTGTGTGATTCGGATTTGTGCACAGCAACAATGGCCAAAGCACCCGATATTAACCATAACTAAAGCACAATAGGGAGACCCAAATATGGGTTTTCACTCGGAGGTTTGTGGCATCATGTCAAATGAAAACAAGAAATAGAAACCATATCATTTTGTGATTCGGATTTGCGCAGAGCAACAACGACCAAAGCACCCGATACAAACCATAACTAAACCACAATAGATAGACCCAAATATGGTTTTTCACTCGGAGGTTTGTGGCATCATGTCAAATGAAAACAAGAAAATAGAAACCATGTGTGGCCTTGAAACAACTACGAAATTATCAACAAAGAGGGTTACCCTATAAATAGCATCCCAAGGCATACAAGCGAGGAGATCAATGACAAAACTAGATTTCAGGTATCTGCACATACAAAAAAAGAACCCAAAAGGGAGAATTAGCTTGTGGCTGCCCGTGTAACTTTGTTGGCTTTGTGAACTTGTTTTTTTCGCCTCCAGTCAAAGTGTTTTGCTCTTATTAAAGAAAGCTCAAAACTACAAATAAAAACAGAAGTAAAAAAAAAAAAATAAGACCATTTCTAACAAAATCAGCTTTTCTACCTATATTTTTGTCTTAAGTAATTTTTCCAATCAAATCTAGATTTTTTTCCTCTATCAACAGATTCGACACCAACCAGTTTAGTAAAGCAACAATAAATCAAAAAAGAGAGAGTCTATAAGTCCATCAATTTGTACACATTCTACACAAATATGCCTACAGCTAGTAGGTGGGAAAAAGAAGGAACCAACCCAATTGTCAACAAGGTCTTATGAACTTTTCAAGAAGCCGAATAAATGAAGTAAAAAAAAAAGAGAGGTGAAATCGTACGAAAAAATTCTAGACTTTGTTCCCTTGTCAAGAAATTGATGCACGAAAATTACAACAATGCTATGGGTACACCACATATGGGTACCCCATATGGGCACCACCACATCCCGACCATCCAAACACTTTTTTTGACGTTCCGGATTTGAAATGCACTCTTACCGGTCAAAGAGCTCTTTGACCGGTAAGAGTGCACTTCAAAATCCGGACCATTGATTTATGAAATGGACGATCAGGATGTGGTGGTATACATTTGGGGTACACTTGGTGGTGTACCCAAATCATTTTCGCGAAAATTATCCCTGAAAAAATAGTTAAGTTAAAGCAAAGAAAAATGAAAAGTATTTTCTCTTATGCGTTCATTAAATACAAGAAAACGAGTCTTGCTGACTACCACTCACAAGGTGGTGGTGGATAATATACATATATAACGCCAAACAAATTCGGGATATCAATACACGTCACTATATTGTTACACTTGTACCGCCAAAAAAATTCTGATATCAATACACGTCACTATATCATTACACTCTTATAAGTATCAATATACTTTCTTTTCTCGGATATCAATACGGATTTTGCACATGGAGGCCCCAGTGGTTAACATTTTCCATAACGAATTTAGTAAAAAGTTCAAAAATATTTAGTTTAATTGTGAAAAATAGTGTTGCAAAATCTTGTATTTTTTGCCAGACCAGTTTTCAAGGGACGTTAATCCTGATAAAAAAAGTTGGCTAACAAATAGTATAAAAGAAGGGAATGACTATAATACACACTCATTAAATGTGTATACCATATGAACCTATTGTATTAAATGTGTATATCAAATCCACCTATTGTATGGTCTATATTGTGACATAGCAAATCGTAATATTTTTTAGTGTTTCGTAACTTTTCAATGATATGATTAGTAACATTTTATATGATGCATAACATTTGGTGCGTTTCATAACTTTCATACAAAAAATTTGTAACTTTAGGTAATGGATTCGTAACTTTAAGAGGGGTGCATATTTGGGTGTGTATTGTAGCATTTCCATAAAAGAAATGCAAGTGTATACATTGGCTAGGAAAGAGGAAAGAAACTGACCGAAGGGCAATTGGGGTGCGATCATACACCATTTTGTAGGTCTGAGGATCTCTGTAGGCGACGAAGAATCGGAGGATAATGTCGACGAGGAAAGCCACTTGACCGGCAATGTCCAGTAGGAAAAATTTCTTGGGTAATCCCCTGAAGAAACCAAACTCCACGGGCGTGAAGAAAGATGAGTAGATCGCCCATGCCAGTATGATCTTCATCCATGCCCGATACCACCTGCATATTTGCTCGTGTATTCAGAACCGGTTTAATTGCAGTAGTTGATTAGTACAAAAATTGCACACCAAGCCCATCTAATAATAATGGGATTAATAGCTAATCCGCCACTGATGGAATCTGAACCGTTCATCTCGTATAGCTTGCAAAGTAATATTTCTACGAATATTGAAACTTGGATTTTTATTTATTAAACGGATAGTCATAGATTTTGAAGATAAACTGTTCATAACCATCCATTTTATTAGTCAAAATTCGATCAATGTCCATTTTTGCATGGATAAACCATTTTATAGACCTTACATGATAAACGGTTCAGATTTAAGCATCTCCACTCATTACCCAAATTTTTACTCAGAATAAAAACTTGATTTAGTATGACTTCTGTAAGTGAGGTTCTTGTCTTGGTCAATATCCAAGAGTAAGAATATGGCTGGAGAGGTAAGAATAATTAACAGTAAACAGTAGATATGGGAATGAAGTGATCAAGAGCAGGGGCGACGGCACATTGAAGGGTGGGGGTCAGCCGACCCCACGGCCAAAAAAAAAACTATTATTATTATTATATATATATATATTTTTTGAAAAGTTAGTAAATGAACCCCCTCCAAAATTGGTGTTGAACCCACTAGGTAATTCCCCACCTTCAAAAACACCCCCTCCAAAACAGGCGTATACCACAGAACACCTCGCAACAACGAGAAAAAGAAAAAAAAAAAAAAAGAGGAAAGGCAAGGCGATTCAGGTGAAGAGACATAGTTGGGAAACGGCCGATCATGTGACGACGTTCACCGGCGACCGGCGTTGAGCCATGAGATGTCGCATCTGCCATGAAAGAGAGCTATACATGCTCCTCCCAAACCTGGTTGACCTATTTTCAGCTTCAGGGGAATTTTTTGAAAGTTTTTCTCTCAACCTCTGTTCTTTTCTCAAGCCACCCAATAACTTTTGGGGAATAAGCCACCGATTTCCCTTTACTGTGTTCTCAACTCTCACGGAGGTTTGTTTTGGGAAGTGCATCAACTTTTTGGAGATATGTTAGTGTGTGTTGAGAGCACGTTATTTTATCCAATTTCTTGACATTCTAGTCTCTCTTTTTTTAACCATATTTCTTTTTGTTTAAGTTGCCTACGATAGGGTAGGGGTTTTTTTTTTTTTTTTAAACGAAAAGATAATTAATAGGGTAGCATTTTTTATCTACACAAAAAAAAAAATTTACACCAATTATTTGCCTCTTTTGGGGAAGCGTACATTTTGCACGCAAAAAATGCACTTATGAGAATTATTATCGAAAAAATTTACACCAATTTTTCTACTCAACAAGATCTTTAAATTGGTGAAAAAAATTTTGAAAAAAAATGAATGCTAATACGTTATTTTTTGCATGCAAAATGTACGCTTCCCCAAAAGGGGCTAATTTACACCAATTTTTTGCGTGAAAAAAATTTATACAAAAAATTTGACCCCCACACTTTCAAATTCCTAGAGTCGCCACTGATCAAGAGGAAGGGTGAAGAATAGAGCAGATGTGTACAGAAGAGACTAAGGCAGAAGATTGCTCTCAGACTGATTCTGTGGCAGACCCAAATGACCTAGAGAATGAAATGATCTCACTAGGAAGAATGTTCTCCTTCCAAATCAGTGAATATCCACTTTCTCTCTCTAGAGTCACCTCCTGGGAATTGTGAGGGAATGTCTCATACTTAAAGGCAGCCTGAGCCAATAATCAGGCACCAGACTGTCACCCTATAACATGAGGACACGTGTCCTCTCCGTACACCATGACTGCGCGGGTGACGTCACCCACCGCGCGGCTCACTCGGGGACGCTACTCCACCGCTCACGCAGAGAACCTTTTATTCTTTTATAGCCACCAAACCACAGGATCTCTCTTTATTCCCGTGTGGGCAAGGTCATGACCTGTTTGGTCGTGCCTATACCGCAGTCAAGCCTCAGGGGCCCCCTCAGGTCCTGCCTTCAGACCAGAGCAAGTATGAATACTTAGACTAAATAGACTGGTTCTTCGCGTTCTCGCCCATTTGTATGGGCCGCGCCAGTCTTGAGACTCATGTGCTTTTCTCCATGTATGGATGGCCCATGGTCACATAAAAATATTTCCCTAGTTGGGCTCTGACAGCGCACAACTGGGAGCTACCGCGCGGGGTAGCGCTGTGCTAGTTACCCATGGAGGTCAATGTCACGCGCAGGTGCCACGTGTCATGTGATGACAGATGACACTCGTCATCATAGTAATGGGAGGTCAACCTTGACTCTGGTCAACAATAGTCAAAATGCTAACCTTCCCTACAACTTCTGCCAACCATTACTCAAATTGTACGGTGGAGATTTAATCTGCAACATTGAATGGCAAAAGGGTAAATAAAAGTGCAAAAAAAAAAAGCCTTGAAAATTTAGTTCTGGATTTGGTGATTAGCAAATTTGGTGAAACATTTGAGTAAAACCAAATTTGGTGAAGGAGTGGAGTGAAATTTTTGGTGGTTTTTACTCAAATTTGAGTTTGGTGAAAGATTTGATAATGGAGTGGAGATGTTCTTACAACACAAAATGCATGGTAGAGCCCACAACAGACTGTGGTGGAAAACCCAAGTGGAAAGAATTTAAACTCAAAAAAATTTGGATTTTGCTTGATATTTCCAAATCCATCCAAATAGAATCTTATTTTCCCAAGCATGTTTAACTAAGAATTTGTTTGGAACACATGGAAAAGAAAGGAAAAAAAATTAAAAAAATTCCTTTGTTTGGTTTAGGGAGAAAGTAAGTGGAAACTAAGAAAACTAAGTTTTCTAGTTTTTCATTTGATAAAATGGGAATCTCATAAAATCAAAGTTTAAAAAAATCTAACATTTAATAAAATAAAGTGTTGATTCTAGCAAACGAGGAGAAGATTTGCTAAAATCAACTCCTCATTTGCTTATATCAAGTGTTGATTTTAACAAATCTTCTACTCATTTGCTAAAATCAACATTTAATTTTATCAAATGTTAGATTTTCCCTTATATTTTTCTCGCACTTTCCTCTTTAACTATTTTTCTTTTCCACAAGTTCCAAACAGAGCATAACCTATTTATTTTTATGAACTTTTTAATTTTAGCAAATTTCTCGCTTAAAAACTTTTCAAATTCTCAACCATACTCGTATAGTACAGCTACTTTGCATTATCAAAGTCCCAGAAACTGCAATAGATTTTGGTTCTTGTTTCTCAAGTACTAAGTTAGTTGATGATAAAAAAAAAATACGTAAATTTATAATTAGTTGGATATTAAACACAAACCATACATAATGTGTCACGTACGGGCTGGCCCAAGCTTAGTCGGGTTTTAAATGATATTCCCAAATCCATCACACTTTATACTTTAATTCTGGGAAATCCGTTTGTGCAATTTACAAATACCAATATACCTGAAACCGCTCAATACACATCAATTACATAAATTAATTAAGAGCATCTTCAATCCTTTTATGCTCACCTTTCAATAAAAAATTGAATAAAAGCTTCATCCGGTATGAAACACTTCCATGCAAACTTCAATCTAAGCACAAATTGAGTAAAAGCTCCAATAATGGCATAGTTATAAATTTAAGGGGTTAGATATAACATTGCAAAATTTAAGTAGAGATTTAAGTCTTTTTTAAATTTGAATGCAATTCATTGTATGGATTCGAGTCAATGAGTTGAGTGGATTTAAAGGGTTTTTTACCCATATTTTGAATTAGAGTAAAAAAAAAAAAAGGTAAGGGATGGAGATCAGATGCTATAAGAGGTTCATGCGCATCAAAAGATTTCAGACATATCTGTATTCGAATTTGTATTTATAAACATGTCTCCCATCTGAGCTATAATCCTACCTTTTTTGTTCAAGTTTGTTAGTTACAGTGTAATGAAAATGGGTCATCTCATATATAAAATCATAATGATTGGAGAATTGATAAACAACCACCTAGAGTGGTAGTGTAATGGTGAGTTGCATATTCCTAAATGGTTAGTGACTAGCAAAATATGAGTTCGAGTCTTTTAGGCATCAGAGAGACTCTTGTTTAGGCCTTGTTCTTGAATGGATGGATTTTATCTCATAAAATCTAATTTTGATAAAATCTAACATTCTCAACGGATTTTAGCAAAATTAGATTTTATCAACACTAGATTTTATCTCATTACAAAGCACCTTTATCAACCATAGATTTAATCCATTGGGAAAACAATGTCATTTTATCGCACCTCTAAATAAAACTACATTTTATCAAAATTAAATTTTATCTCATAAAATTCATTCAAGAACAAGGCCTATTAGTTTTTACTTATCAACTTCTTACCATATCAAGGACCGCATGCTTGGTGGTGATGTGGTCAAATTATGGCTCACACTCAACTTGAGGTGTGCCTACTGATATTTTGTGTGTGATTCTCATTTTATTGGAGAAATTAGAGTATCGTTGGGGCTTTAATGGCTTCTTCCTTTATACGCCTAAGTATATGTACATATTGAATGGCATTTTTGTCTATATATGACCCTTAAAAGCCCATGTGCTACGCAAATGACATGACTCCGTACATTAAGTGGATGAATTTGGTAAGGGAAGGGGGTTAAGAGACAAGTAATCATATCCGAAGGGATTGACCCGCTGGGTTTCATAGATTAGAGTTGTTAAATGAAAAATTTTAATAGGCAAGGGGGTATAGTGTAATTTATCAAAAACTACATTGGTATGAATATGATAATTGCTCAAGACAGGAATCCCAATGTGACAGCGCGACTGTAGGACAAATATTCCGAGGTAGGTGGTATATTTGGTTTCATGTCCATCTGTTTTCAGAGAATCTGACTAATTATTGGATATTCTCGGAGCAGCGGCGACTCCAAAAAATTGTGATTACGGGATTATTCACAAGATTAATATTACAGAAAATCTAGGTATTTAGAAAGTGCATCTACAATTACTTAGAATGTGTAAATCAATGACCCGGATTTATTCCAAGTGAATCTGGACCATTGATTTTCAAATTCTAGATAAATTCTGGATATATTTTCTGTGTATGTAGCAATGCTGTTAATATTAATGTTATCATTTGTCTGGTAGTAACAAAATTGTAATTCCACCAAATCCAAGTGTATATCAGTTACCCCTACATCATTCATCCCAAATTGTTTGCCACTATGAAAATTTGTAAAAGCTTTTACTAAAAAATATGTATTGTCGCGCTTGATTTTTTGAATTTCTTTGCACAAAGTTAAAGAACACAACGAGTTCTTTAATTTCATATAAAAACAGAAACTATATATACTTAATATTTTACTTTTTTTAAGAAGCTAGCAATTTTACTTCTTGACTAAAATTTACTCAAAAATAATTTTCCAACGCCAACCTTAACAAGAGAACAGAGCCAATTATGGTGTCAGTACTATTTTTTGAAGGGATAATTTATTGACAAATGAATTTTACGTAGTTAGTATAATCAGAACTGCTTTTTTTTTTCTTCCATGGGTCGGCCGACCCTACTAATTTCTATGTGCCGTTGTTAGTGTCTCGGAGTACTATGTGGTATTGTCATGTGATACTCTTTCCAACAAAATATGGCAACCACACTATGGCGTTAACTCTTTTTCTCTCATTCTCAACTACTCCGTATTTAACTAAAGTGAATGATAATTGTTCTTACCATACGATATGTCGCTACGTAAATAGCTAAAAGTATCACATAGACAACGCTTCCCGGTACTTCGGTTGTGCTGAATAATTACTCGTTATTTAATTCCAAACTAAAAAGGACAAATATGCTATCACTATTAAGTCCCACTACAGCTGCATCGTTTTCTCTAGCAGATACTTATTTTAAGCAACCAGTACCTAGTTGCCACTTCACGAGTGCTAATTAGCCGAAATTAACCCCCACATAACCGGAAATGTTACCGACATCACCCACAGATGGTTTCACAAGCCATCAAATGTTGTGGGTGCTACGTATCGGATGGCGTCCGATCAGCACTGCTACATGTACAAAAAAACTTATCCAGAAAAGTACTTTGTAGCTCAGATTCACTGAGATACTGATTTCAAATTCTGGACAATTTTTCTGAGTAATTAGTATTTTCCATCATTGGGTGATTGGAAGCCAATTATTTTCTAGATTATACTAGGTTTTTTAAATTATAATGAGAATATGTAAACGCGTTGTGATGAAAAAAATAGTGTGAATGGATTTTGAATTCTACGTTCTCTAGTTCGTTATTAAAAGTATATTTTGACAGAATTCATTGCATAATCACTTATCATATCCACAAAATCTAAAAAATGCAAAATGAAAATGTAAGGAAAAGGATGTCACACAAGGCTTTCATTACCACTGAGTGCCCAGAAAAGTTTGACAGAATTTATTCAAAAAATAACAATGAGTGGCTCACTCGCAAGTAAATGTGAGCCAGTCATTGCTATTTTCCTGGTAAATTTTGTGCAACTTTTCTGGATACGAAAATATTGAATAACTCGCGTCGTTAAGTCCACGGGAATGTGTGGTGGTTAAGTTCTCGGAACGTCCACAGGTGGTCATGCCCATATATATCACTAACCATCCGGCCAATTGTTCTTGAAAGCGAGAGAAGAGTAGGTACCTGTTATCAGGATGGATGATCGCGCATTTTGAGATGTCTCTAATGCCATTGACGACCCTTTCTCCGCCGGATATCTTACGAGCCGGCTGCTCGAATCCTAACTCCCTGTTGATCAGATTCAATCGGCTTCCTCGCGACGACTTGATTCGATCTCTCAGATCATCCACCTCGTACTCTTCCTCTTCCTCATTCTCGACTCCCTTCCTCTCCTCTTCTCTTCTTCCACTTCCAACCATATTCAGATCTGCATCAGAAATTCCGTACCTTTTTTTTTATATATATATAACTCAGGTATTCGGGTCAACTTACACGTATTCCTAATTATGAAAGACTAGTTCACCTAAACGCAAAAGTGTTTTCGATGAAAATCTACATCGAGACACTCCGGCACTGTTACAGACACATACTCAAGTTATACGTAGCTCACAAACGAGAAAGTTCATGTGATCAAATCATCAATGAATAAATCAACTGAAAAATGAAACAGGAAAAAACTGACCGTTTTGGAGAATGAAGAGTTTGTGTGATAGCAGTGTTTTGGAGAGAGAGTCAGAGAGAACTACAACAACTTTGCACTATATATCAGGATTCGTTTACCGTGATGTCGTACAAAACAAAAAATCTCTAGTATGATTTGATTTAAAGTAAAAAGATTTTTTTGGGTCAGTGTCCCTACAACTACAAAATGATCATGTTAGGGTGGGTGTTTCGGAAGCGGGGTCATGTAGTCACTATACTATGTATTGAGTAAATCTCAGGCGTTTAAAGTGTTTTGGACGGTCCGAATCTTAAATAAACTGTTCGTATGAATAATTTATTTAATAGCCGGACCATCCAAAATAAGAATGGACGGCCGAGATTGTCACTAAACGCCTGTAGTGAGTTGCTCACTCACAACAGGCTCCCCGGTTCCGGGTGTTTTGGCAAAAATAAATTAAAAGAATTATTTTTTGTCTTTATTTAATTTTTTTCTTTTGCATTTGTTGGTTCGTCATGACGAGAGAAATCTAAAGAGTCGAAATTGTTATAAAAATATTAAAAAAGTTTGCTAAAGACAAAAATAATCCAAATTTTTATGAATTGTTGGATTTTTTTTCTTTACTCACAAAAATTTTAGTTTAGTTAATATTTTTTTTTGTGAATGATTAGATTATTTTTATCTTTAACACGATCATTTCGCACAAATATATTGGTTCCGTTTTATAAATATAAGGTCCAGCTCCGTTCCAATGTCTTGGTCTTAGGCCTCGTTTATTTATTTATTTTTAATTTCGTGTCAAAAAGAAAGGGGAAAAGGTCATAAGTTGCCGTGTGTATGGGCATGTTGATGGGCACGAGGCAACCGCTGAGATTTCTTTAATTTTTTGGCAAAGAATATATGGTAAGACATGGACCAAGGTCATAAGAAAGGTTTCCCTATGTCCTAGCCTAAATGAGCTGAGCTGCTTGTGAGCGACTCACAGCTCGGCTAAAATTGAGCTCATTCAAGCTCGATTCGAATGTTTAATAAATGGACTCGAGCCAAGTTTTTTAGACTTGCCAAATTAATAAACGAGCTCGAGCTAGGTTTTTTTGGCCTGTCAAATAAATGAGCCAAGCTAAAACTATTTACTATTGCTCGGCTCGAATGGACTTGTGAGCTGAAACATATATTATAAGTAAATTGTATACATACAGCGTGTGTATAGATATATGACCGTGTTGTGCCGAGTCAAAAATATATTTATAAAAATTAAGAATTAACTACTACTCAGAAGAATAGTGGCTAAGTCCGAGTGTCGATCCACGGAGATAATTTGGTTAAATTACGTTAGCTTCGATTAATTTCTAATTTAATTCGGAAAAAGAGATTTGAGTGATTGATTTTTGAAAACTAATTTAATTAAGCAAGTAATAAAATTTGTAAGAAACTAATGAGGGAGAAATCTAGGGCTTCGAATCCATCCCAAACCACATAACTAAGTTATGTGTAGGCTAGGTTTATTATTCGAATCACAATTTGTCAAGAGAATAATTATGTTGTTAACAGGCATGGACTATCCCATAGTACAGACTGTCTCGCTGGGACAACCCGTCTCTTTCACAGACTGTCCAATGACACGATTTGTCTTTACGAGCATAATCCATCTCAAGTACCCAAGCACAAGTAAAAAAAACCATTGTTAAACTATGTATTTGAGAGTACACACACAAATACTCAACCAGTATAAAGAATTAAAATGATTTCATCTGATCATAATAAACCTAACGCTTACACATACTCAAAGTTACTTGGAACGGGGCTTCATCTTCCCCCTAGATGAGTGTTTAGCCGGACATGGAGTCTCTCCCCAACTTCAGAACCCCTATTAAAGATTTAGAATTCCCTTTTTATAGTGCTCACAACTCTCTTGGAATCCAAGCAAAAGAATAAGTTTTAGGAAGTCCAACCTCAATCAAACTTCCCAAAAATCCCATTTTTGTCTTCTGCAAGCCTCTTCCAGCCCAATTTCAACCTCCAAGAAGTTGGAATTTGGAAAACTCATAGACTGGAAAGTTGTAGGAAATTGAATTTCCTTTTCGGTGCCGCAAACATTGCCTCAATCTCCATTCAGGCTAAAAGATATGGCCAAATTACTAAAGACTGTCCCTTTCCAATTCGGGATTAAATGATTTTCTTTCCATATTGCACTTTATTTGGCTCATCGATCTCCAAATCCTACAAGCACGTTAAACTAATTAATCCGCACCAAGTAATAACATAAACGGACCCTCGAGTATAAATTAGGGGTAATTGGGTACAAATGAGCACCTATCAATATACTTTGTTCGAAGTGGCAGCTTGCACCGGCATGCGAATAGAGTGATGAGGCGGAGATATCTATATCTCTACTACAATACAGAGCGGGCTTTGTCCCAGTCATATATTTTGTCCCAGTCATCACTTTACATTTTATCCGAACTTCAAGTACTCCTTCCGTCCGGATTTGTTGGTCCACAAACATACTTTTTCAAGTTCGAAAATGTTTATCAATTTCCAAAAGTTAAAGGGTAAAGTATGGACAATTTAAACAAAAAGTAGTGAAAAAAAAGTAATGGAAAAAAAGTTGGAATCCCAAAAACGGATCCAACAAATCCGGACGGAGGGAGTATTACATTAAGGAAACCTTTCCTCCACTGGCTCACTACACCCAAAATTTCAAACCACATTTTCCCTCTCTCTTTCTCCTTTTCGAAACTCAGGCCCCGTTCCGCTAACTCAAAAAGCCAAAAGCCAATTTATTGCGCTTTTCAAGACAGGTCATCCCCTCACAATACATCACATAAAAAATCATAAAAGTCAAACACGTATTACGAGCTCTCACATAAAAAATCCAAAAAACCAAAAAACCAAAAAATTAATCTTAGTCAAACCACTTTTCACTACCTCCTCTCCTTTCCCCTCTCTGAAATTTGAAGGATCATAAAGAATAAACACGGGCACAAGCAATGATACATGCACGGATATCGGTTGTTCAAATCATTTCTTCAAGTACGAACACTGACATGCACTAGTGTATCTATATCTAAGGAATGGTGGTTGAGTTTCTAAATGGTCGCTGCGGGGACATGTGGTGAACCTAGGAAGTAAATGCCAAGGCTTCTCTATCCAATGATTCCCATCAGTCTGCGGTAGTCCCACATCGGAAATTTTCCAAAAATATCTTTTGAGAGACTCTTATAATACGGAGCTACATCCCCCTTCCTCAACAATACTTAGGCTTGTTTTTGCCTAAAAATTAAATATATTTTTTATTTTTTGCCTTATTAATCCAAAATAAATTAATTTTTAAAACTCAAAAAAGCAAAAAATATATTTAATTTTTTAGGTCAAAATAAGCCTTATATAAGTATAGGTGTTTACTTATAGGGAAGCCGGTTTTGTGGTGGGGATCAACACTTACAAGGAATTTAATGGAGTACGCTATTCCACGCATATCAAACCCGATCTCCATATAAGTTACACATGCAAAAATTAGTATAAAATATTTAGAAAGTTTATTAAAGGTGAATATAATTTAAATTTTTGTAGATTGTTAAATTAAATTTGTCTTTATTCATAAATATTTTAGTTTAATTAATACTAATTTTTTTACTCTTTTGATTTTTCTCGTCGAAACAAACCAATAATTAATACAAAATCGACACAAAACTAACATGGTAAAATCAATCATGGTCCAGCTCCTTTCAGCTTCATTTGGATCTTTTATTTGTGGAGCTCAAGGAGAAAATTAATCATGGTAAAATCACAATTGTTGGACATATAGGTTTTTTCCCCTTAAAACAGACTTAAGAGTGCTCTCTGTCATGCTTGGCAGCTAAGTCCTACGATTTTTTCTTCTTCATCAAATTGAATATTATTGTTTCTTCTACGTATAAAAAATGAAAAAAAAAATTGTTTGTTGGAAGTTAATTAAGGAGGATATACATATGAGAGCAACAGTACATTTAATTTTGAGATTAATAAGTTTCGATCTAGTGTATCAAAATATAAGATAAATATGGTTTTCATATAAATTAATTTTTCGGAAGACGTTAAAACATAAACGATTCCAATATTCATGGGTCTTTTAAATGAGCTTAACATTGCTTACAAAAAACATGAGAAGTTAAAGGGGTATTTGGGAGCCTCATTTTTTTTTTTTTTTTACAGTTTTTTTTTTATTTTTAATTATGACCAAAATGTATTACGAATTTATAGAGTGTTTGAGAGAAATGTACGGAATGTATTTCGCAACATGAGTAGTGTTTCATAGGTGCAAAATATATTCCTAAGGTGTTTTATATGTTAATCAAATGAAAAAAAGTGAAAAATGAGAAGTGGAAAGCTCCTCAACCCTCTTTTTTGCTTCTGCTCTTTAACTCTCGAAATGGAAAACTCGTCATCCTAAAATGGAGAAAAACTTGGGTGCAAATAGGGTATGGGTAACATGGTACCCGCCCGGTGCATCCGGGCCGTCCAACATTGCAACCAACGGTCCGGATTGAAATGCACTTTTTGTTTGTTTCTTTTAAAAAAAAATTCGGACGACACTTTCAATGCGGAACTGTCGGTTGCATTGTTGGACTGCCCGAATGTGCCGGGAGGGTACCACGTAGTACCCTCCCCGTATGCAAATTCTTCTCCCTAAACGCCTCGTTTGGCGACCAGAGATGATTTTGGGTGGATTTGTAACGATGGTGGATTTGTAATGAGGGTGAGCCCACCTCCTAAGAATGGTGGATTTGTATATTGGGTGTTTGGATGGTTTTTTGAGAAGGGAGATTTGTAGGGTGGATATAAGGACAAATGACTGAATTGCCCTCAGTTTTAATAATTTAATAAACAAAATGAATTAATTTAATTATAATTTCAATAATTACATAATAATTACAATTTGTTCACAATAAATACATAAAAATAGTTAAACTATATTACATGTAAAAAAAATTAGTTTTGTAAAAAAAAAAAATTAAATTACGAAATGAATTTTTTTTAAAGTAAAATACAATATAGGCTTCATTTTGAATGGAGAGAGTATAACTTTAAAAGTAAAATATTTTGACTCATAACCTTTTGTTTAGCCAAATTAAATGTAACCATAAATAAATATAAAAATCTTTATTGGCTTGAACCATAACTTTTCCGTGGAAAAAAAAAAAAAAAAGGAGCTACTTCTAGTTGGGCTTGGCCCAAATCATTTTGGGTCTCTTTAACCCTAATTTTCCCTTCCCCACCAACTGGACCTCTCCTTCTCTGTTTCACGCAAAAAAAAAAAAAGAGCAGCAGCTGCTCTGGCTTTTCTTCTTCTCTCTCACAGAGATGAAAACGAAAGAAAGATCAGACCTCCCATGGACGAAAGAGCCGACCTCCCATGGGTCTAATAAAATCAGGTACTCTCTCTCTCTCTCTCACACACACACACACACACACACATGCACAAAATCCATGGTTAGTGGTAATCTCTTCTTTTTTTGGTTGTATTTTTTGGTTCAAAACCCCCCAAAATCAGCCAGATTTTGAGGGGTAAAAGAGGGAGAAAAACAAGCAAATCAGGGGTGATTTGTAACGCCAAGTTCGACCCCATCGTTGGCCAACGAAGGTGAAGGGGGGAGATAGACTCCCAACAATGTTTCAAATCCGGGTATCAAAATGGCTTCCCAAACCCCGGTTTGGGGTGGGTCCGGGATTACAAATCCGGGCGGTAACGACGTCGCCAAACAGGGCAAAAATGTGTTTTGGAATGAGACTGCCAAACACTCACAAGTTGAAAGGGGGAAAATGAAAAGTTAAAAATGAGCTGATAACACACCAATCAACTCTTCTGCTTCTGAAGTTGAGATGATTAAATATTTTCTGCAAAGATGCCAAGTAACAATATCCACTGGACTCAAACAGGCTGAACCATTCTCTAGGATGCATAAAATATGAGATGAATATATAATACTACTTTCAACTGCTTTGTTGGGATATTACAATAATCATCTGCTAAGGGCCTCATCCTTCACAATTCAGAAAGGGATAGCATTCTCACTAGCTCAAAAGGTTGATTGGCTTTGGTCTGGTAACACAAATTGTCTACTCCAAACATGCTATCTAGGTGCCACCCACAATCATGATTCGGTCTTTTCCTCCCCAAGGTTTGCTGTTAGAGAGAACTAATAAAATTTTATTTTCAGATGTAATCCTGAGTTCACTGAAGATTTGGACCACTGGAAACCACTAGGCAATAACCAATTTAGTTATGCCCTTCTTGGCTGCTCTACATATATAGGATAGGTATGATAAAAAAGCACAGTAGCACACCTGCAATGCAAGTGGGGACATACTTGAGCGCAGCCCAAGCATGCATGGCTCCACTTGAAAACCCCAACACCGAAAATTTGTTATTTACTCCAACAGCATCGGCCAAGTCCACAATGTCCAAAGCTGTTGTGTTGAGGTTCCTGGTTGGGTGAGGTTCGCTCTCCCCAAAACCAGGAAGATCATAAGTTATGAAACGGACACCAAACACTTCAAGCAGTGACTCTTTTACTCCCGTTATACCTTCATAGTTGAAATAAGTTAGAAAAACAAGACTTCTTGCCGAGTCATTTCTGTTCCAAATTTATACCGAAAACACAAGTTAGCCACACATAATTATCATATCCGTAATGCCTTTTCAATGCTTTTAGGAGCTATCTACCTGCAAGCCTGGAAGATAGAAAACCATGTGGTGCAATCAAGGAATATCTAGCTTTGTCTCTTGAAACACCTTGCTCACGATAAGCCATGTGTCTACCATCTGGAAGTAGTATGCGTTTAGCACTCGGAGGATGTATGTACACTTTCTTCACCATAGGGACCAAGCTATAACATCCATT
The DNA here is from genome assembly GCA_036023075.1 of Gaultheria prostrata. Taxonomy (NCBI): domain Eukaryota; kingdom Viridiplantae; phylum Streptophyta; class Magnoliopsida; order Ericales; family Ericaceae; genus Gaultheria; species Gaultheria prostrata. The sequence continues at coordinate 8,488 of JAXBDA010000773.1, read as the reverse complement.
ATTTACATTCAGCACTGCAAATGTAAGATTGTCAATTTGAACCCAATAAGCGTGATAAATGCCCGGAAAAATTGTTAGCCAACAAGAATGAAGAAATATTGTATTGGGACATGAAAGCATTAAAAACAATCTGTGCAAGAATATGTACCAAACATAGTAAGGCCTAAGGAGAAATGGTTTGCAACTTCAACATTATTAGATTGTCCGTTATATTAAGGATATTTTTGTCCTTGGAAAGGACTAAAAAGAAATGCTTCTTCTTCTTCTTGTTTTTTTTTTGGTACTTTCCATTGTATCCCAAAAAAGAAAAAAAGAAGAGATGTCCTAATTTTCTCTTCTTTTCTTGTCAGAGAGTAACTCTTCTTTTCATCCACGAAGCACACGAGACGGGATGTTCTTCATGTAATAGAAAGCAATCTTTCCACCAATGCAGAAAAGGAACTAAACATTTCAAGGTATTACCCAGTGTCTAAAAAGGAGAAATGAGAAACAGCAAGCAACTTCTATAGAGTAGCCTCCAGGGCATAACCAAAAACATCAAACAACATAAGAACATAAATCCCAATTGAGAACTTAAATAGCACATGCTCCCCCAACAATGAATACCATCGATTTATCACCGCTTTAATTTTGGTAACCTTCATTTCAATATTCTTATCCCACTCTAACGATTTTACTGACATCAATCATTCAGAAAAGATTAAAGGAAAACTAAATCAAATTTACCTCACTGCTATTGTGTCTCCTATGATTGAAGGCCCTTGAAATTCGTCAAATGATGAATAACGGAGCAAGGCCTTTGATGTTCTGAACCTGATTTCGATCTACGGCGGCGGCGGAGTGAGGTTGAGGTTTCTCGTTCACGCCGGTGGTCGTCTGATTATTTCCAGTACATTAACTTCTGTGCTCTTTGGGGGAATTTATAAAATATTTTTAAAAAAAGGGTGACACAGGTTCAACCTGTGTCACCGCCTGAAAACGACAGCGTTTTCCAGATTTCCAGTATACTAACTTCTGTGCTCTCTGGGGGAATTTGTAAAATATTAAAAAAAAAAAAGGTGACACAGGTTGAACCTGTGTCACCGCCTCAAAACGACAGCGTTTTACTGTAGTCTCTTAGTTTTTATATTCCTCCGGCACTTTCTACGTATATTAGGCATATTTTATTAATCAGAGACATTAATATTGTATATATTGTCATAATATGTAGGCATATTTTATTAATCAGAGACATTAATATTGTATATATTGTCATAATATGTATAGAAAAAATTTCAATGTTATTGTATTTATATTAGTACTCAATCGCAATGCTTTTTTGTTTCTTAAACTGGATTTAGTTGCGCTGAATCGAAACCACAACACCCATATTCTAGGCCTCTAAACGACGTAGTTTTGTTTAATTTCTTTTACGGACATTTTCTATCCATCTTGATCATATTTCAATGATCTCAAACATTCATTTGAAAACCCGCTAAGTTTGATGTAATTGACATGTTTCGTGTTGATCATGGGGCTAAGACTTTGATTCGATTTTGTCTGACGCAACTTCCGAGCTGTATTTGTTTTGGAATTATTTGGTTGATGATGAGTTTTAATATTGTATGGCTGATCACTTTTCTGAGGATTTGAATCCATGAATAATTTTTTCCCAATTTGTTTTACCTGGCTGAACTAATTAACCTTTGATTTCAGGTCCAGAAACTTGAACTAATTAACTTTCTTTGGAAAAAGATTAGAGACTGTGTTGTTATAGGAGGAGGATCACACTGGGAGAATATGGTGTTTGTCTTGCTCAAGTGCAGGTTCTGGGGTGGCTGGGGAAAAGCAAAAAATATGGGGTTACTTTGGTCTGCATGTGAAGGATACTTTATCCCTGAATCTCACAAATGGAATGCGTGTTAGTCCTCGTGTCGGGTTGATATCATTCGCATGTGTTTCATGTATTTATTTTGTGTCTTGCATGGCCTTGTAATTGCGATGATCCTAGAAACCAGCCTCGAAGTCTTTATCACCATAAATCTGTGCTCCAATTTGGATATACGGCCAAGAAAACCTTGTCTGTTGGGACATTGTGCAATATAGTGTTTCACAGAAGTTTGAGTAATTTAGTTTTTTATTGTATCAAAATACATCATGTAAATAAGAATTCGAGCACTTAGCTGTGCTGAAAGTTCAGGAGTGAACCCATGTGTTGTAATATGATGATGAGGTTACAACTTATGCATTTCTTTGCTTTCCAACTTAAAGGTGCATACAACACATGAATGCCCTTTTACACTTTATCCTTTAATTCTTTTATGCAGATATGGATATAATCGACCCCAAGGAGTTCTAATCATCCCTTGGATGGAGTACTAGGCCTTGGCAAGGGGGAAACCAGCATTGTGTCACAGGCACAGCTATGGAAAGGAGCTCCTTCTTAGCAGAGATTTTGCTAGTTTTGGGCTCTACGAATTTCTCATGATCAAGATCCAACATTGCAGTGATTGGATAATGTTTGATTTGTTCCGATCGCCGTCACATGTGAAAGACGGGGGCAGAAGTGGGAAGATATCTACATGCTTATGCACTTCCTCTTGAAGTTACTTCTGAAGCAACTACTACTCCCACTGAACATGTCATTCCTTTCTCTTTGGTTGTCTTGTAACAATTTTGTCTTTTTGAATGAATACTAAATTGAATCAGTGGAGATTGGTGCATTTGGCACTTGATAATGTAACTTTATTTTTTATGGGAGTTTGAATTCCTATTGAGTTTGAATCACTAGTGTGAATGTCTGTATTGGATTAATTTTATAAATGAAGGAAGAATTTTGGCATGTGCCTTAAATATGATTGTTGTACATATAGTTCATACATATAACACACTTGTACAAATAAAAATAAAATTTGGGACTTAGAACTTGTTCAATACTTTTGTTTTAATTATGAGATGAGCATGGCCTCGACTTCGGGTTTGAATATGTATTGTGAGTAGACCGGGTATGACTCGACGTGAGTCCAAATTATATGAACTGTGTTTGCCCTTGTTGATTGTATGATGAGACGCTGATACGTCAGGTTAGCCAAGAAAAAAGGGGAGATGCTGTCAAAAAATTTCGAGAACAAACTATCGCATCTCGTGTCCATATCGTATCCGTACCCTACGTATTTGTATCCCTTGTCTGTATTCCATTTTCTGGAAAATTTGATAGAGCTTCCTTTGTTTTTGGTCTAGCCCGACGTCACAGCGTCTCAGTCAGCAGTCACAACAGCGCAAACAGCTATTCAATAATAATTCAGACTCACACTGAGTCGCACATTGCAATTGAAACAAAAAAATTTAAATCCAAAACAAGTAGAATAAACATTACGGCATCCGCTAGTCTGGCCAACATGAATACATCACGTTTACAAAAGAGGTATGAGCCAAACATACTCATCATCGTCTAACTTAAGCTCTATATACAAGCAAAATGAAAAAAAATATTCCTAAGTTTCGCTAGCATCTCTTTTTGCCTTTCTTGGGTGGCCGCTCCAAGACACCTTTTCCTCTTGTCCAAGCTTGCACAACCCAGATCTTGTTTTCCTTTTCCAATGGCTACTGCTTCTACCAGAATGTTGATTCAAACTGTATCCCTTTAAGTAAAAACACTCCTCCACTTTTTTTTCCCCATGAATTCCCTCGAGACTTGAAACAGAAAAAGGAAGAATTCATGTTGCATCCAAACACATCAAGTAGTTAGAGAAAGGAAAAGCATGTGGTGGTTACCATACAAACTCAACAAAAGCATGTGGTACTTGTGATTTCAGTGTGTTTTCAAATCTAAACCATATCATCAAGCAGTGAAACACATGCGAGTGTGGACAAACCCCCATCGCTGAACCAAGGCTGTCTTGTCCTTTAGATGCATACAAATCCATTCTCCGCATGAAGGTCACCCCATGAATTCTGTGCAGTCCAGTAATTTGTTTCATTCTCATCTGTGCCCCAACCAAGGAAAACCAAAGCATGATCCGTCTCTTCTTTAATAGTGTCACTTGTGTAAATGCCGTTCTGCTCCTCAGTGCAGGCGATGCCAACCAAAACAGGACTTTTCATAATCATGTTTTGCAATTGAAAATCCATTTTTATTGTGAAGCTCTCGAAATCGTCAATTTTTAACCGATACAAGGAGGTGGGGGGAGGGTTATTGACAAGAAGAAAAAACAAAAACAGAGTTGAGATAAGCTATAATCGGCACATTGATTCAAGTAAAACTAAAAGAAACATGCTAATACCAATTCGCCGACTAGTCGGCGATAAGGTAGGACTAATGCTCGAGTCCTCCTCCTAGTGACACTACTAAACGCCTACCCCCTACTCGCCATAGTAAGGCTTCTACTACTGACTAGTCTGAGTTTTAGAACTAATCATGTTTGGCCTTTCTCTTCAACATACCACCATGTGAACAATGAAAGTGAGATTACATGAATGGACTTAATTGCTGCTCGAATTAGTAACAAAGACAAACATAATGAGACAATAAGAACACTTAAAGCCCACAATCAATCAAATGATATGATGAAATTCAAATAGACAAGCAACATGGCAATATAATTTCAGGAACCGCGTCGTCATAGCTCAGTAATGAAACCAACTCATTATGAACTTAGGCTCAGTGTTAAAGAACGAGACCAAGTCATCAGTACTGCCACATTCTTGAACAAGAACTATGAATGCATGGAGGCGAATGCACATATACTGTTGCCTTGCAGCTAAAGAGCTGAAAGCCCGGGCAAACCCCAATCTTGTCACAAGAGAGAATCTTAAACTTGGGGGTACTTTGTAATCTATGACTAACTTATTCAAAAGCTCAAGATCTGACTCTTGATAACTGTTAAAGTTAGGCAAATGAAAGATTTTTAAACCTTGGGTTGGCAGATCAGCAGCCCGTTCATCGGAAGATATTTCATGAAATGGAGGGTCGGACTAAGCTCATAAGCGATCGGCGCAGATCCATCATCTGTAGCACATGTAACTAATCCAAGGCCTTCATCCTTTCGCCCCCAACGCTGAGCAAAAGCAAATAAATTTGATTCAAAGAAGCATCTCTTATAATGTAGTACTTTCCAATTGTTTTCTTCAAGAAAGATGCCAAAGTTTGCAGGCAACCCTCTACCACATCTGCATCGGTGGAAGAAAGTAGAGAAGAAAGATGATGCTGCATCCAAATAGCAAACAAAAAGTGAACATCATGTCAAAACAGGAGTGGAAGCTGTATAACAGGGTGGATTTTTATCGCCATCAGGAAACACCAGAAAATTACAGAAAATAGCAATTTCACAAAATAAACATGCGGAAAAGCTACATGAGTACATAATTGGCAAAGAAAAAGTACCTCATAAGAACTATCGAGGTGCTTTTTTGCACAGTTCTCCAGAATTATCCTTATAACATGATGAATTTGAAGAACAGTTTCTCTTGGGAAAGGAGGATCAGATTCCAAAAAGCTATTCTCAACACGCAAATCTTTCCTTGTTTTAATGTATTTCTCAATAAATGTATTCAAATGATTAAAAAGATCAACCCACTGATGAAAATCTCCCTGCATCAATCAAAACGCAAAGAAGCAGCCTTCTACACTGATTCATTTACAGGCAGCAAAAGTACCTTTTCGAACTCCCAAACAAAACTTTTCAGAGGCTCCTCTATATTTGCAAGTGGAGTACCTATGACACCATCGATGAAGGATCTAATTTTTGGAGGCTGCCAAATAACAATGAAAGATGATTATCATATTTCCGGGTATCAGTAAAATCTTGCCCGGTTATGATACAGCCTAACCGGTGAAAGAGAAGTACAAAGTAACAAATGGAGAAAATAAAAAAATAAAAAGAAATCTGCTGGAGAGAGAGAGAGTATTGGTGAGCTTAATTGCCCATGATCAGATAGTCAGAGATGATGTGTTTCAAATAACACAAGAAACATCCCTCAATGACTGGTGGTGACAACTGCCCCCAGCGGTGTGCAATTGCCAAGAACACCTAAGCTGCCCTCCATATTTTTATATTCTTTTAAGCAACTCTCCATATCTTTATATTCTTTTAAGCAACTTTTGTTGAAAAGCCGGGATGCCAGTTGCACTCACCTATCAAATATTGATGGCTTTCAAGTTCCTTGATCTTTTTCGGTTGGTTTTTGTAAAACTGATCCTTGCCTTTAGCCTTACTATCAAAGGATCTTTTTCGGTTGGTTTTTGTAAAACTGATCCTTGCCTTTAGCCTTACTTTCAAAGCTGTGTAAAGTATCCTCTAGCTTCTGTAGAGATCCATCTTTTGTTTTACATTCCTGCCTTGCTTTATCAAGCTTAAGGGAAACCCATTAAAGATCAATCAAATAAAGTGCAACCATACGGAAAGAAAACCCTACAAATTGAACAACACCAAGCATACCATCATTTTCAATTTCTGAAGCTCACTTGTATCAATTTGCTTCTTTGAAGGACCCAACTCAACTCCTCGAGCTTGGGTAGCAAAGGTCAATGAACTCAGGGTCTCACTGAAGTCCTGCTCTGAAGGGCTTATTTAAACGAACATTAACGTTTTGGAGTCACCCCCTGCAGCAAATAACATGTTCAGCATCAAGTTGAAAAGAAATTAATCATAATGTCTCGAGCAAGCTGCAAGTTCCAATAACCAATAGCAAAGAGAGATTAAATATAAGTGCCCACCAACTTGGCCACCAAAACATCTATTGCATCACACAATCCCATGTTCCTCTCTTTCCTGATTTTCCGAATCCACGACCACCTAAAAAATAGTATTGCTTTAGGTGCCAGCATCCCACTCCCCTCACTCTTCAGGAGGAAAGAAAGATAACACGCCCCTTGGTTCTCCCTTCTCTTATTCTCCCTCAATTCATGAAATAAAATGTCATTCAAGGCCTCAAAAAAGCTGCAACACCAGACGCCCCTAAGGTTCTTCCTTCTCTCACACATTTCATCGAACACTAAAATGGTTGTTTCAATGGAAGCATATGGAATTTCATGAAGTGACAGGTAATCACAAAGTCCAGCTTTGTTTACATATGCTACTATTTCTCAGAAACTGTTTCAATGTAGAATTTTCATGACGATTTTATGGTTATATACTTGCTGAATTTCGCAAGCAAAAGCAGTGAGGCATTTGTAAAGTATTGTGTCCAGTGAATCCCGAGTTTTCACATATCATTAATCATAGAAAAGCAGTATATCTATTCTCAAGAAATATGAAATATATCTAAAAATCTACTCCTCCTCATGTGAAGGTAATATGCTACAAGATAGATGGAAACAACACGAAAAAGAATACCAGCTGTTCTTCTTCTCCAGAGATAACAGGCCTTCAAAAATTTCAGAAGAATCTTCTGTTACTCGCGTGTCTGGTCTGGTCTGGTCTGGTCAGAACAATTTCAGAAGAATCTCTCGCCGGAGATGGTGATTGCCGTGAGAGCGCTCGGTGATGACCGTCTGGTCCTCTCTCACCGGAGATGGTGGTCGCCGCCTCTCGTCTTCTTCGTCTGATCGCCTCCCTCCCTCTGTATTGCGCGTGGGGAAAAAGAACCCGATTTGTTTTTCCCCCAAAATATTTTCCGGCTCATGACATAGGTTGAAGCTGTGTCATGCCCCTTGTGTATTGTAAGGACGATTTCTACCTAGGTAATTCTATTTGCAACCACCGATTGGCTAAATACAACGACCAAAAAACTGAAAATCAAAATTTGAAAATGTAACCCAATTTTGGATAAATACAACCAACAAATTTCCCAAATATTCTCAATCTACCCCTCCCCTTTCTAACATCTAATTTACTTCCCATTCTACCCCCTCCCTAATATTTATTTACTTCCCAATCTACCCCTCCTATCAATCTAAACCCTAAAAAAAAAAAATCCAAAATTGAAGCAGCAGTCTCTCCTTCTCTCCTCAGAACTTCATCGCCTCTTCTTCTCAGAACTTCTTCTCTCCTTCTCTCATCTCTCTCCGATGAAAATGGAAGCAGCAGTCGCCACTTCCTCTCATCTTCATCATCACTCCATTCGTCTTCTTCCTCTTCAAACCCTTTTCAAACACTAACCTAAATCTATCCCATTGCCACCGACCCACCACGAAATCGCGCATTGCCAACAAAGAATTGACCTCACCACCACGAAATCACTGTTTGGGAAGCAAAAGCAACGCAAAGAAATAGGGAGAAATAAGACCCATATTTCATTATTTCGTTTTTGGTCACCCGCCATTCGGATTCCCAGTATTGAATGTGATCAGTATTTTCGGATATGAATATTTGAAATATGTACCAAAATTCGGATTTTAAAACATGAATTATATGTTTGAAACTAATAGATTTAAATTCCCACTGTATGCTTCATTGTTTTGAATCCGAAGTTGTTTTAAATATTCAGAAGTTAAAATGTGAAATAAAACAATTACTTCAAGTTTCAAAATCCGAATATGGGCAAACGTGGGATGTGTAAAATTAAATCA
>JAXBDA010000772.1:0-71571 GCA_036023075.1 Gaultheria prostrata | reverse complement strand
AGTGGGGGTGAAGGGGGGAGGGAAGTGAAATGAAATTGAAATGGTGTTGAAATGCACGCGAAATGGAGTGGAAATGAGAGTCAAATGGGGGGAGAGATTTTTTGAAATTGGGACAGGTTAGGGCGGTGGGAAGAAAGGAGTTTTATCGGTAGGGTAGGTAAAAGTCAAGAGATGTAGTGACCGTTTGGATAGGTGAGCAGGTTGTCTTGAGTCCAAAGTGACGGATTGAACTGGATTAAATTCGGGACTCGAATCCGCCAATGAGAGAGAGTGATGAGAAGGAGTAAAAGGGGACGAACGGAGGGAGAGTTCTGGTAAGTAGACTCCTTGGTCAACTTTTGGTGCAATAAAACTATACACTGCACAATTGATTGTACGCCAAATGCACTCCGCGTTGTGAGTATTTACGTAAAATATTTTTTGAAGGATTCTTATCAAAAAGAATTACATCAGTCTAATATTGGTAAGAACTTGATTAGTAGTTATTTGCTCAATTTTCTGACAAGAAATTAAGCGAAGTGAAGGACTGATCAAGTCATTACTGATATTGAATGGAGATGATTTTTTAACAGGATCATTAACAAAATAATTTAAATAAATTAAGTCGCTTCGATCATTTGTATGTAATTCCTATGTCGATCCCATACAATGCGGTGTGTGTTGGTGTACGCAAAATGACGTAGTCGTAGTCATAGTCAGTTCATTATTTTAAAATAGTACTCATAGTCGTTCATTAATTTTAAAATAATTTTTTCAAAATTTAGCTCAATGGGATAACTATAAGTGATTCATCTAATGATTCAATTTTACAATTGGATACTGAATTTTGAATGAATTGTGAAGAAAAGCTCGACAATTGGATTAAGAGTTGGCACAGACAACCGGTTATAAAAAAAAAGGATTAAGAGTTTGTTCCACAAAATTGAGTTATTCTCAAAGCTGACTTATTGTGCTTTACGAAACAGATTATTCTATCACAGTACATCAACCCGATTTCACTAAATAAGTCAGTTTGTTGAACACCCCCTAAAAAATTTACATTTGTTCGATTGAGCTGAATTTTGTAAAATCACCCGAAATTTTATTTTGCGTTTAATTAGCGGCTTGAATTGTTTGTCTGAAACCCTGAAATGAGCTTCAAGGGCCGATCTATGCACTATCGGAGCAAACCCATCATTACCCATAGAATTATGAATAATTTTTTCTCTCTGATTCTTAATAAAATAAATCTGAAGAAATGGGTTATGAGTATGTAGTCGTCTTCAACATTGCTTCAAGTGTTTTTATAATAAGGAAATAGATAGATTGTGAGAATCCTTTTTTTAAGTATATTTTACAAGAGCATATTACAAACAATCCAACACTATGACCTTGCAAAAAAATTTATTTATTCATGCGGCATGCATCCATAGAAAACGCGGTGGTGCACCCACTATAGAACAATAAAAAAAAGTAGAGGGGAAAAAAGTTTTTGGAGGAATATTTTTTGCACCCACATTTTAAAGAAGGCACTTCAAAAGTTTCTCTTTTACTTTTAATGTTTCAAATATTGCACAATAGAAATACTCGAAGACAAAATTTTGAAGTGCATTTATAACAAAGTGAAGTACAAAATTTCTTCATCTGAGACCGACAGGCGGATTAACAGCAGGAGCTCGGTTTGTGGCTGAATATCTTCAACAAAATATTCAGGCCTAAGATCATCTCCAATTTCGTCCTAAATGTGGCGTCGTCAAATTTTTTTTAACACTTGACATCTCCATATTTAAAACCCATAAAATTCTGTCTACGCAACCATGGTAACAAATAAGTATTATATAAAAAATAGAGCTCTCATTGTCTAACAAATACACAAAAGTTTATAAATTAAAAGTAAGAAAGCATGATGGCTACCAAATCCACCAAGGATTTGGTATTGCATCGCAATGTAAAGTTAGTGGGATCGACTTTGCTTAATTAATAGCCCAAGAGATTATTGATTGATTAATCTAGTTAGTTCATCTTGATTATTTGCGTATTTTTTCCATTACCCAACAATAATCAAATAAGCTAGAGAATAACCAAATAAAATTAGCTTATTTTTTATTTTGCTTATTGGTATGAGCAAATAAGATGGATTATTAAAGCCATTTAGAATTCTAAGTTCGTGAATTTAAAAAAGAAAAAACTGAAAATTTGGAAAATTTGTTGAAGTGTTTTTGTAAGAAAATAGACCGTGAGAATTATTTTTGAAGGTTATTACAAACGATCATCTCAACTTCCAAATATGTTAAATTTATTGATGCATGCTGCATTCGCAAAAAACGCAGGGTTTGTCCATTTTAGTAGAAATTGGAAAATTTAGGCCTATTTACAGATTACCCCTTTAAATTATCACATTTTAGACTTTACCTCCTTAAACTAAAGACACCTTGTCCCCTTAATCTATCGTTTAGTATCACTCAACCCTCTTTTCATAGTTGTTAAATTCCGTATATGTACGCGTGAACAATTTGTGAAAAAAATATCCCATCTTCACCGAAATATAGTTATTTATTCATATTTATGACTTGTGCTTATTACTAATAGCTATATAACAAAATAGGGTGGTTTTCAAATCTTATTTGGTTATCCCATCTTTCTCTCACACACACCAAAAATAGTACTGTTCATTAACTCATCTTTGCCAATGTGAGTTCTATTTGAAGTTGTCAATGGCTATGGGAAAAGACACTCCCTCTCTTTTTTTGGTTAACTTTAGAGGATAAAACAGGATTTAGTTTCTCAATCTTCCGTTTAGTATCACTCAACCCTCTTTTCATAGTTGTTAAATTCTGTATATGTACGCGTGAACATATTTAGTTGTGTTCAAAACGTAATGTGTCGTGTCTAAAGGCACGAGCAATTCCCAGTGTCTTATAAATATCACTTTAATTATTTTCTTAAGGGTTTGTCCTCCAATTTAAGAAAAAAAATTCTATCTGACAATCATTTTGTTGTGTGGGAACATCCAGGGCTGATGATCCTAGCATTGATCATCCATGGTGTGTTAATCATTAGAATAAAACATCGAATTGATAGGTGCCTATATCAATCAAATTTTCCTTGAACAAATAGGAGGTAAATATCATGACTGCTCCATTTTCAGAGATGAATTTATTAAATTGACTTTTCACGTAGATAACCTAAACGTCAAAGACTACAAATGAATGATTGGAGTAATCACAATAGGAACTGGAGAAAGCCCAAGTGACAAATGATTTACAAAGACAAGCATGTTTCTTGAAAAAAAAATTATCAAAGCGAAAAAAATTAAAAGGGAATTGATAAATACGGTCAGCTTCCAGTCAGGGATCCCTAACTGAAAGCTTTTGGGTGTTTTGAAGGTTTTAAAAATTGTTTTTACAAAATCCTAACAGTCCAATGTGTTTAAAACGTGTTTTTAAGGGCCCCGGGAGAAATCATCAAAAAAAAAAAATACCGGGAAGACCTTGATCCGAGCAATTTTTCACAAAAAACTATACATTTACAGTTTTGTGAAAAACTGTTTGGATCAAGCCCTTCCCGGTATTTTTTTTTATGATCTCTAGCGGGGCCCTTAAAAACACGTTTTTAAACACATTAGATGGTTCGGATCATAAAAAAAATATCTGGAATGTGGAGGTTCGGAGTCCCGGAGCCCGGACTAGAAGCTTTGCCTTTATAAATATGTTAACTACGAGTCACATAAACAAATAAAAACTAATATCTGAGTGAAAGGGGTCACAAAATTACTCACATTTGCATGTCGTTTTACTTTGGGTTTAACATGCAAATATGGACGGAATAAAAATGGGGGCAAAGTGATACTACATGATAGTAGATTTAGAGGGTAAGATGTAGGATTTTTTAGATCAAGAAATAAAATAAAAACATGATAGTTTAAGGGGTGAATTGTAGTTAACCAAAAAATATAGGAGTATTAGAGACTCCGTATCTTTTAAAATCTTCCACAAACATATTCAGACAGCATCTCCAATTTTGTATTCAAATGTGACAGTGTCAACAAATTTTAAGATTGTGCGATAATTTGGCATCTCCAAATTTTAAACCAATAAAATTCTCTCTCTCCAAATAATGGTGACAAAATATGTATTATCATGTTGCTGATAGAGCTCTCATGGACTAAAAAAATCACAAAAGGTCATAAAATAAAAGCATCTGGGAGCTGTAGTCAAATTGGAAGCAAATTGATGACTACCAAATCCTATCCAAAAAGGATTTTGCAGTTGACGTGTTTATACTCCTGGGTATTCACGGTTGGGCTTAACGGCATGTGGTGGCCACATGGCCGGCGTGTGGTGCGGACTGGATTGTATAGCTGTTCTATGGCTCGGGTTTACATGGGTGATGACGTTCGACGGTTCATGGCGGTGTTTTTTGGTCTCAGTGTGATCGGGGTCTTGACCGTTTGTGAGGATCGGATTGGCGGTTGCTCGACGGTCTCTGACAGAGTCCAGTTCGTTCGGGGCCATCGACGACGTGGGCGGACTTAGTTGTTTGGTTGGTTTTGATCTAATCCCGGTGGGTCTCTGGTGGTGGCGTGCTCCGGTGGTTGGAGGCTGTTGGTGGGTTAGGGTTAGGTATTGGGTTTAGGCTAGGCTTAACCCTTCTAGGGTTTTGCTCCTTAGGCTTCAATGTTTTTTCTGGGCATTTTTTGGGCCTTGCTTTCTTTGCGTTGTTTTTGTTATATTCTGGGCATTTGAGGCCCTTTGGGTGAGGGCTTTTGCCCTTGGGTGTCTTTGATTGGTTCCTTACCAATCGTTGTTTGAGTCTTGTGCGGCAGATGAATTTCGTGGAGTGATGTGCCTACCTTGTTTTCTTTGATTTCTTTGCGTTGTTATTGTTATATTCTGGGCATTTGAGTCCCTTTGGGTGAGGGCTTTTGCCCTTGGGTGTCTTTGATTGATTCCTTGCCAATCGTTGTTTGAGTCTCGTGCGGCAAATGAATTTCATAGAGTAATGTGTCTACCTTGTTGGGTTGCACTTCTCTATTTGATGTTTTGCTCTTGCCCCGTTTAATCATTGTAACCTTGTTATATGATTAATAAAATTTATTACCTCCATCAACCCCACACCACCACATGGCTTTCTCCACCCTCACACACCACCTCCTCTCACTTCTACACACGTCATCCTCTTTATACACCCCAAATCCAGTCCTCTACTCTCTCCCACTCCAAACAAGTCCCCCTTTCCAAAAAACACAACACAAGGGGCAGTGAGAGAGAGAGAGAGAGAGAGCTCCAAGCTCCACCGGCCCATAGAGTCCTATAGAGATAAAGTGAAGGTGTTCCAAGTGGGTCTCCCTCCATGCAGCACCAAATCCGAATCAAAGCTACAAACAGCCTAAAGTTTGGACAAAGCCCCGTAGGGACACTTCCAAAATCATATGAGAACAACTCTGGTAATTTCCCAAAAGGGAATTACTTTACCAGAATATTCAAATAGTACGTAGTACTTATTTTTTTCTCGCCCAAAAAATATTCCTTCGTCCCTTTTTAAATGTCCCCTTTCGGAAACGTATTTTTTTGCACCAAATTAAAGTACTTAATGAGCACTTTAATTTGGTATAAAAAAAATTAATAAATTCTATAGAGAAATATTTTTTTTAGGGGTTCAAAATTGAACGTATTTCTATAATGGACAAAAGACCATATCGTTCTATCTAAGAATTCTTTACAAAAATTATGTTTTATGCACATGAGTTGAACGAGCTAAGCAGTGATATTCTGTGCAAGTTTAATTCAAAAACTTAACGAGTTTCAAGAATATGTTCAACCTTCAACATATTCTGATCTCGAACGAATATTAGTAGGAATTGTTGGATACACTATCTAAACATAAAAAAAATTATATGGTGATGGATTCCAAAAAATTATTCTTGTAACTAAAAGAAAAGATTGGTACAATCTGCAATTTTTTCCAATTCTCGGTGGTGAGCCATGTTGGTTGATCAAGATAAGAGCATCTCATTCCGTAAAAAAGCCGTTTTTAAAAACCCGACCAAATACAATCTCAAATATTTTTCTCAAAAATTTCTTTTCAAAACTCATCCAAACTTATATCTCTGCCAAAAACACGCACATAAATTAGACCCCTTGACAAATTTTTTATAGTGGTTATATACTTTCTTTTTTTGGACTAGAGGGAAGGGGGCAGATGGGAGTCGAACTCCCGACCTCATAAATGAAGGGCTCCTTGTGGGAGCGAGCTTAACCCAACTGAGCTATCCTCAACATCTTAGTGGTTATATACTTTGTTTTTGACAAAAACCACTCATTCAACGTAGGCACGCCAAGTGTAGGGTAACAAGTTAGTGAACAAAAATAAGGGCCCCACCTTGGGATGGTTTCCTCTCTAGGAGCCAGATAAACTGGCCCATGCAATATATGTCACCTTTTTTTAGGGGGTGTTAGAGCACCAATATGCCATTGGGTAAATTACATTGACCTCCCCTGAGGTTTCTAATAACAAAAACAGATCCCACCCTTCACAGTTTGAAAATGACAATCACCTCCCTTGTCAGGGGTGTCTGGCTAACAGAGTTAACTAAGGCTGTACTTTTACCATTTTACCCTCAGACTCCCATGACCCTACAATTCCTGATCCGTTCCATTAATCTTCGTTCTTGAAAATGTTCTTCAATTCCTCGTCTATGTACTATGTACAATCCACTAACCAAACAACAATACTATCACTCTAATAATTCATACAAATAGATATACTTTTTCCACTGCTAAAGATTAACTAGTTTTAAAACATCATGGTGTGACTTGGCTTTATTTTTTTTGGATCATTTTTTTCTTTATTTAAAGAATGCTTTTGTTATTTTTTTGGACGACTTGTCCGTTTTGATGAAAGTAATGGAAAAAATACTAAATTTTGACCAAAACCTGAAGAAAGTAAACTAAAGGCGAAAAAAATTTAAAATAGACAAATTTTTTGAAATTCTTTTATCTTTTCCTATTATAAATCTTTTATGAGAGGTTCTTTTAAGTTTGGATTAGATTTTAAGAGCAAAGCTCTGTATGGACTCACCCTAGAAGAGTTGATAACACCTACAAGGTTTCAAACCTAAGACCCTAGGAGGGAGCAAACCTAAGTCCCAAACCTTGAGCACTTTAATTTGGTATAAAACAAAATAAAAAATTATATTGCGAAATACATTTTCGGGAGTTTGAAATTACACATATTTCTATAGTGCACCTTTAAAAAGGGCCAGAGGGTATTAGCTGAGACAGGGAGATGAATAAGGTGTTTGGTGATGAAGTTTCGACTTTTTAGTCAATGGAGGACATGAACCACTAATGGGTTGGGATGAAGGGTAAAATGGATACAAAATCACAATTTTTGGCTGACTTCAGCATTTTCCGTCCAAGATATTAGCTGCTGACTAATGGTTGGATGAATCTGTATCCATAAACTAAACTTCAAGGGTGGTCATTGTTATTTTTGAAACTTGAAGGGAGGTTCTTGTCATTGTCAGAAACCCCAGGGGAGGTCAGTGTAATTTAATAAATCCAGTGTCTTCTCATTTTCCACATGTGATATTCTCAACAATGCTGGGGAAGGAAGGAAATGAATTGAAAATACAAATTTTAAAGAAGATAGCCCTCTACAATAATGTGGCCGTATACTAAAAAATTATAAGCCAAACAGTTTTTGAATTTTAAACTTAATATTAGTTGTTCCGATTTGAACTAGAAGAATCACAAAAGACCATATCGTTCTATCTAAGAATTCTTTACAAAAATTCTGTTTTACGCGACATTACCTTAAAATAATCGGATCAATCAAAATCTTCACAAAGGTTTTAATGTTTCTTTCTTCTTTTCAGAAAGATGAAGTTGTTCTTGAATTTTCAGCCCAACCTCTCTTTCACAAACTTCAATTTCCATCACTTTGGATGTGGATATGAAAGGAACAACCTGTTACCTAATTGCTGCACATACCTACATTGCTTGTTACCTATTTTTTGCTTGTTATGCAAAAAAAGATTCTGAAGTGGTTTAAGACAACTCCTGTCTTAACTACCTCTGAATTAGCTATCTGATAGATGGAGTAAATACTTATATAGACTTAATCCCCACTCTTATCCCATTTTTTAGAGATGATTCAGTGTTTTTGAGCATGGCCTTCTTCACTCCTTTCCACACATACAAAGGATGGAGCCAGGGGGACAGTGGTTGCGGCCGCCACCACAAGGTTTTCAAAAACTGCAATTATTAAGAAAATAATTGCTTATCCCCGAATTATATAGACTCGCCAACACAAGATTTTTATGTTATTATAGTTTTTCGTAGAGTGGATGAATATTAATAATGCAATTTGTCTCTTTATTTTTCTAAGTACATATTTTCGTCAACACAAAGGTAAAATCATCGCTCCGTCCTTACACATGAGTTGAACGAGCTAAGCAGTGATATTCTGTGCAAGTTTAATTCGACAACTTAACGAGTTTCAAGAATATGTTCAACCTTCAACATATTCCGATCTCGAACGAATATTAATAGGAATTGTTGGATACACTATCTAAACATAAAAAATTATATGGTGATGGATTCCCAGAAATTATTCTTGTAACTAAAAGAAAAGATTGGTACAATATGCAAATTTTTCCCAGTCTCGGTGGTGAGCCATGTTGGTTGATCAAGATAAGAGCATCTCATTCCATAAAAAAGAAAAAAGAAAGTAGAGCATCTTATTGAACGAAAATGACAATTTTTTATTTTTATTTTTGGTAAAAGGAAATGACATAATCACCTTGTTTGGAAGAGTTTTTGAGAATCGATTTTTAAAATCCTTGAAAACCCTTGTTGAAAACCCAAATAGGTTTTTGAGAATCGATTCTCAAACCTTTAAAAAAATAACAGAAAACCCATTTGGGAAACCGAACAAGGGAGGAAACAAGCCCACACCCCCCTAAAAAAATGTGACATATATTGCATGGCCGGTTTATCTGGCTCCTAGAGAGGAAACCATCTCAAGGTGGGGCCCTTATTTTTGTCCACTAACTTGTTACCCTACACTTGGCGTGCCTACGTTGAATGAGTGGTTTTTGTCAAAAAAAAAAACTAACCACTATAAAAAATTTGTCAAGGGGTCTAATTTCTGTGCGTGTTTTTGGCAGAGATATTTAGTTTGGATGAGTTTTGGAAAGAAATTTTTTAGAAGAATATTTGAAATTGTGTTTGGTTGGGTTTTTGAAAATGAGAATAATTAGGAAATGATTGAAGAGAGATAGAGAGAGAAATGAGAATAATGAGTAGAGAGAGAAGTGTAAGTAATAATTGGAGAAAGAGAAATTCTTTTTCAAAAATTCTTTTGAAAATGGGCAAAAAAGGATATACCAAACAAAGCCATAAGATTTTGAAAATATTCATTACACATGGGTGGAAATACTAAAAATACCGAAAAATACCGGAAGTTTTCTGACAAATAATCTCATAAATAATTTGACAATGAAACCAAACACGATTCAATCGTTCAGATGCACAGAAAGCTTTGTGGTATTTTTTTGTCATACCACAGGTGTTTTTTTTTTTAAACAGAGAACACTAGTGATGTCAAAAACGGAAACGCGGTGGGTGTTGTGCACTTGGGTGCTATGTACCGTGTCGTGCACTCCTCGGCCGTCCGATTGTGTTTTGGACTGTCCAGATGTGTTTTGATTTTTTACTGATAAAAGTAAATCAAAATTAAATTAAAAAACCAAATGCATCCAGGCCGTCCAAAACATGATCGGATGGCCGAGGAGCACCCACCCAAGTCCCGTCAAAAACGTTGTGGTGGGTGCTACTGCTACGGTGCTATATATAGAAAGTTTCAAAGTCAATAAACAAAAAGCATATTAGCAATTTAACAAAATGGTGTGGTTCAAGCAGTTCCTCTTAGGAATTGCATCTTCTAGTTTTATATTTATAGTATGGTTCACTTCAATGACAAAAATCATTTTCCCACTTGTTCAAAGGGAGCAGTTAACCAACTACTAGGACTCCTAGAATCTCAATAAGAGATTAGGAGTTCAAATCTCCTCACTTACGTGTAGGTGTTATTTTCATTGTATTTGTTTGGGTTATTTCGATCTTCCTTTAATGAGACTATTAATTCTGTTGGTCTTATAGTGATTGCTGATTTTGTTTTGAATCTCTCCCCACCTTCATACGAGGGTTATTCCCCTTCTAGTCGCTGGGTAATTTCTCCCCTTGTATAGGGTATTTGTTGGGTTGGGCAACGCTCGAATCCCTTTTGTTGTTAACTCAATAATTTCCCTCTAACCCCAATTAATTTATACAATATTGATAAATAAATGAGCAATTCCTTTATAGGTTTTTATGAATCGCATCTTGTATAGTTTTATCTATTTATGGGTTCACTTCAACGACAATTTTTTTATTTTTATAATCCATCGAGGACAATGATCGACCTTGTTCTAATTCATATTGATCGGCCATCAATCAACACAAGTTCGCAACAAAATCATCTTATTAACATAGATTTAACATAAGAAAGAAGAGTATTTCCAAAATAAACACATTAGGTGATCACAACAATCGAAATTCGATCACCATAAATTTCATCGATAGTACTAAAAACACAAGCCATAATATAATAAATTTCGATCATCAAAATAAACCCGGGAAAGGAACACACAAATGAACGATTCAAGAAACAAGAGCATTTCCGAAATAAACACATTGGGTAAGCACAACAATCGAAATTTGATCACTATAAATTTTATCGACGGTAATAACGATCACAATCTATGATACAAGAAGTTTCGATCATCAAAATAAACCCGGGACAAGAACCCACAAATAGACGATTCTCAAGTCCCATGGGGAGGGAACCACTACTCCCTCCGTCCCAATTTGTTTGTCAATTATTCTATTCTCTGTTACACCTTAAATTGATTATATCTTTCAATCTATAATATTTTTCACCGTTTTAAAAACTTTGTATAATAGAATTAATCGTGTACTATCAAACAAGATTCATATTGCATATATTTGGAGATCAATATTAAAAGATATAAGCAATCAAAAACTGATACGATTATCAAAAATTGACAAACAAAATGGGACGGAGGAAGTATTATATTTCATTTTCTAATCCAGAGTTCCACAGAGAATAGAAAGGGTACATGTGCAAAAGGCCAAATATTGGCATAAAGTCAAGACTCATCAATCACTTGTCCACTTCAAAGAGAACTTCATGGTTAAGTTCTGACCAGATGGATTGATCTCGGCCGTTGAGGGGTCAAAAGATCTTGTGATTATTGTACTATATCCACATGACGGGTCCCTGGTACAACTTTTTTATATACTAGTACATGACATGTGTATGACTATTAAACCACCTTAAATTTTCCCATGCCTGTGCCCCACCCACCACAAGATTGTTGGTCATTTGGGATGGGATGGGTATTTGTTTTTTTTTTTTTTTGAACAGATGGGATGGGTATTTGAAGCGAGCACTGCTGCGTACACAGAATAAGTATTAATTCATAATTCAAAATTGAACGGAGCAAATTCACTTAAAGTAAATCTGAACCATTCAATTTTGAATTTTGGGTACTTATTCTGTGTACCTAGACTTTCTGATTTGAAGCAGCATGTATTGTGTGACTTCGGGTTTTTTTTTTTTTTTTGGAAGCCTTTTTTTTTTTTTTCATATTTTCATTTTTAGCTTTTCTACTTCTGGCTATTTGGGAGACAAATGCATTCTCATTTTAGATGAAGGAGAAAAGAAGTCAAAAGTAGGGTTGGAGGTACTTTATTTATTCACATTTTTCACTTTTTCTCATTTTGCTTATATAGAAGACCTACAGAATATACTCATAGCATATCTCTCATTCACTACTCATGTTGCAAAATGCATTAATGCACATTTCTTCCAAACGCTCTACGGACTCAATAATGCAATCTAACTATAATCTAAAAAGCCAAAATACAAAATGTAGAAAAGCAAGAAAAAAAAAGGCTCCCAAATACCACCGGACCATATGTGTCGATACTCTTGTTGGCTCTTTGAGGTTTTTTTTTTTGTCGTTTCAATCTTTCGTTAAAAAGTCTCTCCTCATATTAAAAGTCTAAAATAAGAAGAAATAACTGGATTTTTGTCTACAATTTAAAGATAAAAGAAACGGTAATAGGACACCAAAGTAATTTTTGTTTTATAAAAACAGGGTATTCGAGTCAGCATGCATGCTGCTCCTTGTTCCTCAATTGATCTTTAAATCTATTTACCTTAGAACTAATTGATGTTTCGTTATCAAATACAAATGGCTTTTGAGCTAATTGATAATGCATGTTTCAGGAGACAGGCACGTTGGAGGTGCTGAAATCATAAATTGTGCTTCCTCTTTGGAGACGAAGGTGACTGTTCGATTCACATATCTAATTCATTTGTGATTGAATTGTAGTATTTTATGTTTGTGTTGCTCAAATTGTTTTTTTTTTTTTTTTTGTAGTATTGAACTGTGTCATAAGTGCTGATAATGGGCCTTTAGGCCGGAACAAGGCAAACGTGCCGATACATTGGCATATTCGCCGATAAAATGGCCTTGGGCCGATACAATGGCATAACCGCCTATTTATGGCTTAGAACGATATTGAAGACCAATCTCTACTAGTTAAGCTTAAATTAAACTCAGAGACTACTTTGGCTAAAAATAAACCAATTTTTGCATTTGCTAAAAAAAATGGTTTATTTTTTTTAATCTTTATTCAAAAAAAATTTGCATTTGTTAGTTTTGCATCGATTTTTTGTGAATTATTGGTTCGTCTCGACGATAGGAATCTAAAGAGTAAAAGTTATTATTGTGAATAAAGACAAAAATAATCCAATAATTCACAAAAATTTGGATTATTTTTGTCTTTAGTGAACTTTTTAAAATATTTACATAATTTTTTTGACTTTTTATATTTCTTTCATCGTGGCGAACCAATAATTCACAAAAAATCGACGCAAAACCAAAAAATGCAAATTCTTTTGGATAAAGGGGAAAAAAAACCATTTTGTTTTATTTTGCCAAAGCACGAATCCCGTAAGAACTGGAGCTTCTCTAAAGCATATTAACACAAGAAGTTCTGGTTCGAGAAAAATTGTAAATAAACCTTTTACTTCAAAACTAATTTTTATTGCCAAAACAATGAATCGAATTTCAACAATAATTACACAAGAGATTTCGTACATTCACTCTTTAGCTGCAATTATTCAATCTATTTGCTTAGAAACAAAAACATCTACATGCTACATTTGAACAAGTGCCATGAAAAACATTAAAAAAAAATTCAGAAAGGTAAAACTACTACTACTAAAATTGAATAGTTAGGTGCTCGGAGATTTTGAATTCGAGCTGATAAAACATCATCGATTTTTTAGTAATCTAACATCCTATCGTAACAAAGCCATCTTACATGGTTTTGCCATTACTACATGAAAATAACATCACGTTCACTGATTACAATAAAATTCAAGCAAACTGCAAAAACAAAACATAGATAAAAACGCGCAATTTGAAACGGAAAGAACCAAATAATGGAATATGTTCTACCATGTTACTTCTGAATGTGATGAAAATTACACAAACAAAATATAAATAACTCCTGAAAGTCTCTTCAGTTTATCCAGACGAGCAAAATGTGTAATCACAACATTGACTTCTTATAACCATTCCTATATCTGCACAACACGTAAAATGTCACAAACGAGTTCAAGCCTTCAAGGCAAGTACAGCACAGTACAAACCTGACAAACGCTCGTTCGGCTCTTTCGAGTTATCCTTTTTTTCAACAGTTGATTCCACATGCCTCTACGGATGGGCCGGTAACTTGGGTAGTAAACGGGTCGATCCGAACCCACAACAAAGAGAAAATGGAAGCAAGAAGAATAGCCCAAACCACAACCACTGTGGGTGTCCGGTTCTGTCTCCCCATTAGACCCTTAAGGAAGGGGTACAGATGCACAATCACCCAAAAAGCAAAGAACAGCTTGCCAAAGAGGGGACCCCACGACTGGTAACCGCTGTTTATGGCGTAGGAAATGCCAGCAACAACCCCCACCAAGTTTACTAGGAGGAGAGTTGTGGGTGGGATAAGGAGGGTTGTCCATTTGAACATGTAGAGCTCCGTAAAATCGCCATCTTCATCGGATGCCTTGGAGGTGACAGTAAAGTTGGTATCAATTCCAGCGAGCACTTTAAGAAGGCCTTGGAAAACGGCGAAAAGGTGAGCCGAAACGCCACCGATGACCCAAAACTGTTCATTTCTCCACCATTCATCAATGCCTACTCCACTCCACCTCATCTCCAGTATACCGGTGGCAAAGATGGACAGGAAGAGAGATATGAACCAGAGACTGGCGATGTTACTAATCTGCACAAGAATGAGGCAAGAGATTCAATAAGCAGGGTGGTGATATTAAACAAACAAGTAAGATTCCAATAAAACACAGGGGAGTGATTTTCACACAACCCTTTTTCTTAAAAAAACCACACCCTTTTTTTGTCTTACATGTACACTTACACGATTAACCTTAGTACATCTTTTTAAACATGGAAGGGAAATATTATAAATGCACACTACAAGATGACAAAAAGAGGAGTGCAATAATAAAAAAAGAGTGAAAATCAATTACCTAAAACATATTTCCAAAAACACATTAGGCCCATTTGTTAGACTAGACTAAGAGTGAAGGGACACATGGTCTCACAAGGTACCTAAACCTATACCAGTGAGGGGTTTAATAATACCACAGCGCCCAAGGCATTATATCCCCCATGTTTGTCGTTTATCATGACCGATGGATATTTAATCCTAACCGCAAAGGTTCCAACCAAACATGGATATGACCTTCCCCTGGATTTGTTCTCCAATCCGATACTTCAACCTGGAAAAAACAAAGGGCCTAAATGTGTACTAAAAGCTGAACAAAACAAGCTTTGAAAATCCTTGTTTTCTACAGTTAAAACCCCAACATAAAGCCTCTCTAATAGAAAAAAACACATTGGCAACCTCAAATGGTGGAAGATTAGAGATTCTGATAACCATGGGATAGAATGCAAAGCATAGACAGTTTCTGAGAGTAAAAAAGTTATAGGTTATCTTGCAACACATACAGTAGGTAAGGAAAAAAAAAATTGTTTGCACTGTCAACATATTGGTGAGAACGACACATGCTCCTAATGTAAAATGCATCAAAAAGTAAAAGAAGCAATGAAGGCAGAGGAAAGAGAAGTGAAAAGATAAAAGCATCCAAACACCCTAGTGGAAGGAGCACACTTTCCACAAGTGCCACATACACCAACCAAGCATGTAGTGTCACCGTATACTTTGGGGAACTCTATCGAAAAAGATGAATTTAGAAGCACCCCTTCCCATCTTTGACCATGTGGAACACTCCATCTAAGTGTACATCATGCTGCCAGCTATCACTAGAAAAAAGCAACTACAGAGAGTTTGACTGCCAAAGACCACTGTCCCCATAACAACCACACAACTCATTTCAATTTTTCTTTGATCGGCAACAATTTCGCATGACATTTTGCAAAAATCTAGAGTTTAATCAAGTATTTTCCTTTTAAAGAATAAACCAAAAAAGATTATGATGGACACTGTTGAAAAAACAAACCTGTGGTATAATGAACTGTCCAGTAAGCAGACAAACTGCGGGCAAAGTACAGTACACAAGCAGAGGGATGGAAGTGATTGGATAAATCGTTGTGTTGATGTATGCAAATCTCTCAAGCCACTTCAGTCTTCCACTATAACCATACCATATAGGGCAATGCCGACTGAAAAGAATTTCCACAGACCCCAAAGCCCATCGCAGAACTTGGTTCAGACGATCTGAAAGATTAATAGGAGCAGACCCTTTAAAGGCTGGCCTCTTTGGCATGCAGTAAATGGACCGCCACCCACGTGCATGCATCTTGAATCCAGTAAGAATATCTTCTGTTACAGACCCATATATCCACCCAATCTGCAGAGATACAAAGACAAACATGGGAACTGTTAAGAAAATCGTTATTAATGGAATAAACTTCAATGAGTTTTTACGAGCAGTCTGAAGGAATACACGGTTAATAATACAAAATTCATTAATAAACAAGAGCGCCTTGGAGGTGACAAAAAGTGCAGCTCAAAAGCAAAAAACCTAGAACTGTACAAAGAATGGATAGAAGACGACCTCCCTCTCTCAACTCAAAACAAAAATGGAAAGGAGCATAGTCCTCCCATCACGACTGGCGCAATTTATCCCGTCAACCCCAAGGACCCCTCAGCACAGGACCAGCATTTGTGAATGAGCAGACGAGGGTAGGTGGGGCTGTATTCGAGACTTGATGAAACTAATCGACTAGACGTGATAATAAAGGAGCATAGACTTATTTCAGATGCTCGTTTGAAAATGCTATGGGAAAATTCTCATTTCAATTTTGAGATCGTACCTCACTAAGGAAGGACTTGTCCACATCTGAATCAAGTTTAGGGAAAACCTATAAATATTGACAAAAAGATAAATACTAACCATGTTCTAGGAAAAAAAGTGTCTGAACCATTTACAAAAAAAAACCTAATAAAATCAGTCTAGGCAAATTTATCACCAAGAAATGGCCTGTTCGCCATTATGTTTTAGATAAAAGAATTTAGAAGGATATTCTACTTTGCAGTAAAATTTCCTGACAACACGAGGAAAATACCGCAGAAGATCAACTCCAATTGTTTTAGTTTTTTTTTTTTGAACAGCAATTGTTTTAGTTCTTGCAACCATAGCCTTTACATGTCATAAGGAAGGCTAAAATGATTACTAGAGGCTATTCTCACTCACACAAATGCAAAAAGTGTGCCGGAAAATCCATCCTGTACCATTACACAATGCCCGTTAAAAGCACGAGTACAAGTGACATATAATTGCATGCAAGAAGCAATCCAAAAGTAAAAAAATGAAAAAAGATAAAGAAAAACGGACGAGAAGTGATTCCCTTCGTGCAGTGGTGTTCTGGTGAAAGTGTGAATCAAGAAATAAATCTACAACGGAAAAAAGCCATTAAACATACAAAACCTACGTACCTCACTTCCCCAGTCCGATTTATCCTCGTACCCACAACTGATGACATGAATAGCTTCTTTAAGGAGAGTCTCTGGTGTAGCAGATTGAGGAACGCCTCCATTCTCCATAAGGGTGGATGCAACAAAAACAGCCGATTGACCAAATCTTTTCTCGAGGCTCATTTGTGACATGAGTAACGACTTCTCATCATCAAAGCCCGCTCCTAAATTTGAAATTGAATACCAAAATGGTTGATACAAGAGGAAAGAAGATCCATGTGAACCAAACAAGGCAGTTTACCCCTACAATACCATCTACCCCCCTGTCCCATATCTTACCCACTACGAAAAGCCTTGTCATTTTTCGGAAGCAAAAGAATTTGAAACTTTTTGCACTGTTTTGTATTTCAATACTCAGTACCACGTACCATATGCTAACTTGTATGCTCCTCACATTCTTTAATTACATCAAGAGTACGAATCATCATTGCATAGAATCTCCTTGAAAAATGAAACTAAGGTGATTTGATGGCCTGGTCACGTGACTTGGCAGTTGAACTGGTCACCCAGTCACAACGCCTCACCCCTAATTGAGTGATGCTGAGTGTCTATAAAAACCGCACATCAAACGGAATGGTAGAAGTAATGATGTAGTGGAGGAGCCTACTGTGATATAGGTCATGTTTGTAACTTGGCACTTTCACGATCAACTACGAGAAAGAAACACAAGTGCACTATCTGCACCACATGGATTTAGAAAAGGTAAAGGGAAATGAAACTATACCTTCAACCCCTTCCTCTATATCCTCCAGACTGAAAACTGGCACTGTGGGATCCACATGCTTGCTGGATTTCGTTTTGTCTGAACCCTTCTTACTTGTTTTAGAATTCTTTTTTCGTGATCCACCACAGAGAGATGAAAACATCCCTGCTTTCTTAGCCTTAGGTTTGAGAGGAGGCTCATAGCCATATAAAGCAGTTCTATTGAAGACACATCCGGTACCCACGTATACAGGGCCTTGTATGCCATCCAACCCCCTCAAGTTAATCTGACAAGCACAATTAAAAATAAAAAAAAGCAGATTCGTGAATAAGGAGAACTATAGACAAGGAAAAATGACCGTACAGGCAGGCCATTGGGAGTAGCCTGTTTCCCATTACTAATTGGCAAATCCTCACGCATAATTATGGGAACCCTGAAAGTTTTACATCACCAGAAGTAGCGCCTATCCAGGAGGCAATCAGAAAGCCTTCTGAAGGGGAATCGTAGTTCAACAGCGATTAGCAAAATGGTATCAGAAGACATGTTTAAACTTCTTTTAATCTGTTTTTTCTTCTCGTTTTCTGCGTCTCGGATTCTCAAGGAATGGTATGCCCATAAATCATAGAACACAAGGAATCCCATAGGAAAACACCCCGCTAGTATCTTTGTGGAAGTACAGAACAAAAATTTAGGAGCTTTTACTGGAGACTGAATGAAACGCTTCCAAATGGACTCATGGGTTGGGAGCTTTCAGGCCACTCTTGATCTTATTGTGGTTGGGAAGGGGGCACGGAGTCTAAGTCAATGGTCATTGAACAACTATCATAAATGAAGTTCAATGAACATTACATGAAAAAATGAACTCAATGAGGGGTGAGACAGCTTACATCAAAGAAAACCGTATTGCGATTGGCATATCGATCATTCCTATCAATACCATCAAATCTCTGGGGAAACTGGACATAACAGACATATTTGCCAAGGTTTGGATCCATCATGAAACACATAGCTTCTCTCAGCGCCTTGCTGTTGTTTATGTAGTGATCACAATCAAGATTCAACAAGAAGGGTCCATTAGTAAGGACTGCTGATACTCGAACCTGCAAGGGAGTAACATTGGCCACTTTGAGATAAAAATAACTTGACGCAGGTAACAAGCTTAAACTTTGATTTCTATATACTCACAAGGGAATTCATAGCACCAGCTTTCTTGTGATGTTGGAATCCAGGACGCTTCTCACGAGAAACATACACTAATCGTGGCAGCTCATTACCATCACTGTCAAGTCCCCCACTTTGACCCAAGAAAACCTGCAAATAAGGTCACATAGCAACATGAATTAACACTAATTCACTGCCATGTAATGAAGTGGAAAGGATGCACACAAAGAGAAGAACCAAAAAGGACATGACAATAGCACAATAGCATGCAGGGAATAGACCAGAATCTAGAGAGCGATGTGATGCATGACGTTAAGGAAGTGGAAACAAGATACGCACAAAGAGAAGAACCAAGAAGGAAATGGCAATAACACCATAGCACGAAGGGAATAGACCAGAATCTAGAGAGATAGGCTATGCATGACATGAAGTTATATCAAGTACTGACAAAACAAAAGGTCCAGTTTGGCATAATCACAACGACCTATGTGGGACTTAAGTTACCTGAATCATTCCTGGATGATCCCTAGTATTATTCCCAGGCCATGGTGTGCCATCTTGCATGACCCATCCTTCTTCAGGAACCTTTTGGGCCTTTGCGACAAGTGCATTGACACGAATTTTAAACTCTTCATATTCCCTCTGCAAAACAAGTGTGCCAAGAAACATTACAAGGGTGTAAGTAGAACGGTGAATTGCATATGTGGTTTACATGTGGTAGATCCTCACCTTCATTGCCCTGCGGTCCTTGACAAATGATGGATGGACTTTATCTTTCAAGTAATCGACCTTCTGAGCAAAGTACCATTCTGGAGCCCTTGGTTCAATGCTATATTTCTTGGAAAAAGGGACCCATTTCCTAGCGAATTCTGAAGTTTCGGATAGAGCTTCAAATGATAACATAGCAGCTCCATCGTCAGAGACATAGCAAGAAACCTTGTCAACTGGGTAGTCAACAGCAAGAATGGATAGGACAGTATTGGCTGTAACAAGAGGAGGCTCCTTTAAAGGATCAACTGTACTGACAAAAATGTCAACAGCTGCTAGTTGTGATGGTTCTCCTTCTCGGTCATACCTGTAACCATGTCACTTCAAGTTACAAATCTGGGGGATAGAGGAACTCAATTGACATGCAAACTCGAAGTCCTGTGAGAGGACTGAATTGGTTTAATGAAGGTAAATAAATGAAAAATTCATCTCACCTCAGAGCAAGCCTATCAAGATATGTTTCTCGGTTCACAGGAAGCCATTTAGGGAACTGATCCAATATCCAGGATATTGCAAACCAAATCTCACATATGACAGAAAGCAACCATAGAGGATATGCACTGGTCACGGGATTTGTTAATCGATAGTGCAAGAAAATGCAAAGAATTAGGAGCCGAAGACAAATAACCATCCTATAAGGATTTATCCTCGACGAAGGAATAGAAACCTTTCTAGAAAGAGGTTGCCGAGCTTCATCGTTCCTGCACCACAAAGAGTAATAAGAATGACAGAAAAGAAACCTTTCTAGCTGCATAGGTACTGATAAACAAATGAATTGACCAGGAAATTAAACTATCAATGTGATTGGCACTAGAACCAACGTCAACCGGTTCTAGCACCAGCACACCAAAGTGCCAAACTTAAGGAGCTCAGTACATTGCATTAGTATTGAATGTAGAAAGAAAAAAAGAACTCAGAAAAATCTAAATGTTTGCCAGACGGGAAAGTCTAATGAAAACAGGTCAAGCATTTTAAAGGGCGTATAAAATTGGAATCTCTGACCAAGCAGTCAGAATGATATATCTGCACCTGCAAAATGAGATCAAGCGGTGCAGCTACAGTGGTAATGAACCCAAAAGAAAAAAACACTAGTTACTCAGTTGAGATCTGTTACGAGCTGACAATAAGAGCCATAGATAAAGTAAAAGCAAACTAGAGCACAGGTTGCAGCAATGAAAACATGGAGTTTACTAAAGTGGGAACTTACAGCAAAGAGTCATCACCAAGAATATCTGTGCTGGCATCAATATCTACACCTCCCCTCTCAGAAGCAGCATGGCTAGTGGCCATGGGAACAACATTCTTCTCCTGCTTCATCTTCCAGCCATCAACTCTTTCTTTCCAGGCCACATTACCTAATCCTGAGGACCCAAACTCCCTCACAGGATCCACAACCCTAATGTTTGCTGCAAAAAGTGTATTACCAAGAAACTTGATTCAGAAAAGGGAAGGGGCAAATTGAGTAAATCAATGATATGGAACACAAGAAAGAGATTTACGTGATTGATTCACATCTGCAGAGTAAGGCAGACTATGAATACGCTTTCCCATACCGCCATGATCAGGAGACGCCATAGAGAGACGTTCAGGAGATGCTACGGACAACTCTCCAGAAACCTTTACAAGAGAAAAATAAGAACAAATACTTTTCAAAGCAGATCAAGTCTGTATATACATGGTACAACAGTTGAAGCTTCACGGCATACCTCGCGTCCATTAGTGAGCAGGGGAATGTGGTTGTGGGAGACCTCTTTGTCATAGTTTGGAGCCACAGTATCTTCACCTCGTCCATATGCCATATGCCAGCTCAACATGCGCTCTGCAATCTTTTGCTTCTCATTTTGATTTTCTGAAGAGTAACGAAAATCATTCACACCAACATCTGCACCACCGCTCTCCTCTCCATCACCATGAATAGCTGGGCTTCCTGTAATCAAGCCAATATTTGAGAACTTGTGCTTGCACCGAGCCACCGACAACGTCAAAGACCTTAAACCAATCAATTGCTACAAAATTTTGTGGATCTCAGGAAGACCACAGACAATAAGCCAGTCAACAAGTACCAACAAAAATTTCCAACGTTATGGCTTTTCTTTCGGTTATGTCTATCACATTATCCCATGTTTAAAAGCTACATTCACTAAAGTAATGAATGATAACACGCAATGTTAAAATTGCTGGTACAGTGGTACTTAATGGATGCCAGAATGTCAATACACTGATATCCTCTTGTTTCTACTCAAACAGATTATTATCTAGCATATACACACTTAGATGTACCCTTACAGATATATAAATGTGAAAATGATTAGCAGTCTCAAGCAAACCTTTATGTCTCTTGTATTTGGTTTTGCACTGAGGGCAAGACTGATTTCCATCCTTCCTCTCATATTCGTAGCATGGTCTACAAACAGGGAATGCACAGACATCGCAAGCAATAAAGGGTTCGCCATCAACCGTCATTCCAACATTATCACCACAGATCTGGCAGGCCTGACCACCCAGATTCTTCAAGGACTTACCCTGAGAAAACAATGGCCCAACCAACTCAATTCCGAAACCCAAAAGTAGTTGACATCAAAGGTAAAGATCCAATCCTGTAAACTCAACAACCTAACCTAAACTAACAACTGAAAACACATAACAATACGTGACAAATTGCGTAACTATTTATAGTTCAAGGCAGTGTTCGATTCACCAGAATGAAGGCTAGAATGGAATGGACATTCCCTTTGAATGATCATGCCGAGTTTGGTTCGACAACATAGATTGAATCATTATCCTGCAATAAAGGTGAATGACCATTCCATTGGAAGGCCAAGGAATAACCACGTACATTCCTTTCCAAATTCATTCGAGCAAACCAAACACTACCCGAGTGGCTAAATCTTTGCTTAATCTAGTATCATAATCAGTTAGTAAAATCAGATCAATCCATCGAATGGACAATCTATGCCAAACAAAGATAACCAATCCAATAAAGAAAACCCCAACAGAAATCACCACTTAGTAAGTCAAAATTACAACTTTCTAAATAGATCATCTAGCTGCAAACAATATGAAAATTTCTCTGGCGTCTCAATACTAACCCCACTTTCTCCTTCTGACTCCATCGCCACTTCCCTTTGGTTGACAATGGTGGACTAGAATGAGGCACCAATTTCAGCAAGACATGTAGCCAATTAACATGTGCAGAGCTTCTTACACCCCCAAAATGCAGACAAATCAGTGGAATCTGAATAAAATGTAGTCTTTGACTTAAATTACAATCCAGATCTGAATGTAACCACCTGAAAAGCACATTAAGAGTCAGATTTCCCTATTCAACAAGTTTTCCCCAATAAAAATGGAAAATAAAACTACCCAATTGCTAAAAGTCCATGATAAATGTTCCTACAACTAAATCTCAGTCTCAGTGGACAAGATTTTTTCGGGTGAACTTAAAAAAAATAAAACCCATCTTTTTCTTACCCCAGGTTTCTCATCTACAAAACACACAAAATGTGCAGTATGGACCACAAGACAAGAGAGTGAGATAAGTAAATACCGCAAGATCTGGACGTTGATCGCGGTTTACACCACGAAACAATGCAATGCCTCTGGAATGAGGCTTGATCAATCAAATAATCACACGGATCTTTCAAAAAAGAAAAACTTCAAACGGAGGGATATCGAGAGACGATGGCGGAGATCGAAGCAGATTGAGGGTCGAATTGAACAAATACTGGTAGAATTGAGAAGAAGAAAGAGGAGCACAGCTACCACAGCTGTCTTTCTCCCTCTGTCCACACAAGTTTTGTTATGGAGTCTCTTTCTCTCTCTGTATATAGCTGTATTGTGGGAATATAAAAAAGAAAGGATTGCAATTGACGAAAGCGACGCAAGAGCTGTAGGCTCGAGAGTCTGTCACTCCGCACCGACAATGCTTTTTCACAGTCTAGAGAGAGAGAAAAATGAAATACTCGCATTGGATAGATCTTGAGTATTTTTTTCCCGACGGTCAAATGTCCAGGCTTCACACCCACGTCGACTCTATCCCTGTCGACTCTATCCCTCCGATTCGGTCAAAGACAAATCATTCAGACTTCTCTCCGATTTCCCTCCGATTTACAGTAGGTTTCTACCTCCATATTCCGTGTTACTCATTTACTTATTGACACGAGGGTGTGTGTGTAATTCCTTACGTATCCCGGAAATTTCCTCGCCGTTGTGATTCTTTACATCCCTTTGGATAGAGGGATATCGTGTTGTGAGAATTGAGAAAAGAAAAGAAAGAGGTATGATATATTTCTAGCTAAATTACATATTGGAATTGAGTATTTTAGTGGAAATTAGAGAGAAAAATACAAGAATAAAATATGTTTTAGTGGTTCTTTCCTTTCTCACCCACTCTCACAAAAAATGGTGAAATTTTATGAGAAATTGCTCTCCTTTCTTATCACTCTCTCTCTCACCATTCAAAGGGCTGTTAGGGTGCGTTTGGACGTTTCTCAAAAAATGGAAAAAGGAAAAAGGTGCAGACAAAATGTTTTTTTAGTTTTTCATCATAAGTTTTACCGCATTAGAAATGGATAATAATATAGGCCAAAGATTAAAAAAACTTAATATAAGACCATGTTAAAGCGCTAAAAACTGTGTTTTTCGTCTTTTTCGAATTTTTTTCGTATTTAAGTAAGGTCTTTTCAGCTCTGGTATAATTCCTCTCATCTAGAAAATGATTAATTAATAAAAAAAATTGCCCCAATCTAGAAAAAATTAAGAAAAAACAAAAAAAAAAAAAATATATAGGCCAAAGGCTTGACAAATAAATGCTCTGTAATTTCTTCGTCTTAAACAAATAAATTTAACTATCCGAATTCCGAAAAAGAGGTGCATCGTAACTCTTTAAAAACGTAAAATACCAAAAAGACCTCGATTAGGGGGAGATTCCTCATTGATTTCACTTCAAAATAAAAGGGTAAGAAATGAAATTGACATCGAGTTTTTGTCCTTGACTTATCAAAATACTCCTGCATTGACTATGAAAAGTAGAAAATAGACTAAATTTAAAAAACAAGAAGAAATTTTTTTTATAACCGAACGTCTTCGAGTTAAGATATCAAGATATTCAGGCCTCGTTCCACTAACTCAAAAAGTCAAAAACTAGTTTATTGCGTTTTTCGAGACAAGTCATCCCCTCACAATACATTACATAAAAAATCACAAAAAGTCAACGTGTTTTTCGAGCTCTCACATCAAAAAGCAAAAAAAAACCAAGTTAGTGGCACACCCCCTCAGTACTACCAGAAATAAACTTTGGAGCAATCTCGGGGTTTTTTTAAGTAATGCAAAATGTTTTGGTCCACTTGCGAGTACCTCCGAGGCTCAGACTAATTTTTGGTGTCTTTCTCACAATCCTTTTCAACGTTACACTTGAAGGTGAGGTGAGCCCAGAAATTGCTAACAATCAGAAACGAACTTGAAATCTTAAAAGATAACAAACCCCTAAATCCGAGACCAATCTCGTGTTGGAGCAATCTCGGGGTTGGCCTCTTTTTTCAATTGTCGCCAAGACTTCTTCAAACTTCTGCATCGGAGCTCCACTTCCAAATTAGTACTCCCAGTTGGTGAGCCGTGCATCTAATACGAATTGGGGTTGCTGTTGTGCTACCCCATGCACAACAGATGTTGCGCATCATCCGGCCCGTTCGTTGCTTGAATGGACGGTCCAAATTTCATCTTGCACGCACGACAACCAATGATTCGGATGCAAAGATGCCGAGGTGAAATCTGGGCCATCCATCCGAGCAACAGACGGCTCGGATGGTGCACAGCAGGTGTTGTGCATGGGGTGCACAGCAGCAACCCCTTGTCACGAGGGTCGAGGGATAGTTTTTTTTTGTGCACAAATTCAATTTAATTGGAAATTTATGGACTCATAAAACAGGTCACATTTTATTTTAATAATCGTTTTGAGTACTTATTGATGAGTTAAAAGAAAAAACAAATAATTAAAGCGAACCAAACAAATTACAATGATTAAAATGAACCAAAAAAAAAGTGATAGATTATATTTGCATCTCTTGGCTAAATTAGAGCACTAAATTAATACTTATAGGCCTATAAATAAAGTAGATTATTGTTTGTTCTTATTAATTAAATCACATTTATTTGTTTTATCTTAATTTTTATGAATTATGGATTTTTCTCGACGAGAATAATTTAAAAAGTAAAAAATTGTTAACCAAACTTATATTTTTAATAAAGACAAAAATAAAACTAAAAAGCTTATTTGTTTTGAAATATTTTTATCTTTACTGATTTTTTTAATATTTTCATCATAAGTTTTTACTTTTTTAGATTCATTTCGTTAAGACAAATCAATACTCCGTTCACAAAAAATAAAACAAAACTAACAAATCGGGAAAAATTTAACAAGGTCAAAAAAATAATTGGATGCCTGATCTATATTGTTTAAGTGAAGAATAACAAAACATGGCTTCAAAAGTCAATGAAGAAAATTCTCCGATTAAAAATTTTACCATGTGCTGCCCATTTGGTTGCATAAATAGAGTATTTTGTTAGTGTTTTCCTTTCGTGGGATGTCATGTTCACCGACACATTTCGGGGCAATTTCATAGTTTAAGTGGTAAATATGCACATTGGGTCAAATCAAATGATTGTAAGGTAGGTTTGGATGTTTTAATGATATGGTATTATTGCCGTATGGTGAACGTGACCATTTCTCTATGACAATCTCATTGGGTTGTGTTTAGTTTATGAGTTTGTGAAGTTTTGTGTTAAAGGGGGAATAATTAGGGCTGCAAATGATTTGAATTGCTCGTCAACAGTTTATGGCTCGGCTCTTTTAGTTATTGAGGGGGAGTTCTTCAATAGATTTTATGAAGATTTGAAAAATCAAGGGCTTGATTTTATCTATTCGTGAAGAGATTTCATATGAAATATCTTCACGAATGGATAGGGCTTGATTTTATCAAATCTTTATAAAATCTATTGGAGAATATGAAATCTCTTCACGAATGGATATGGCTTGATTTTATCAAATCTGTATAAAATCTATTGGAGAACTCCCCCTGAATCGATCTCGAGCTCAAGTTTTAGTAACCGAGCCAAGTTCAACACTGTAAAACTCAACTTTGCTCAAGCAGGCTTGGCTTGTTTAGTAATCAAGCCATGTTCGAGCTTAAGTTATTCTCTTTTGGAAAGACTAGGGGCCCATCTGAGTGCAGAAATGAATGATTCTTTCCCTTCACTCTAACTGGGGAATAAGGTGAATGGAACTCCACACCATCGACGATCATCATATAAGTAAGCTATTTCAAGATAGCTTTTATTCAAGGCTAGACCCGAAATGGGCTTAGGACTGTCAATCTCAACCAAAGGAACTGGAGCTGCAAAGAAAGGAAAGAACACTTCCACAACTGCCTTATCAGAGCTGCCCAAAAGAAGTGTGGAGGAAGACACAAAAAAACTAGACCACTTTAATGCATTAAGCTCTCAACTCTTTGTTCAGCTCAGAATTCTCTTTTTCAATGAATGCATAAGCAATGATACCAGGATACATCTTTAATTCATTATACAATTTAGGAATCCATAAGTGAGCACCACGGCCATTTTCCAAGACAACAAAAATCAAGTGTTTTCCAGTACCACAACAAATTACACGCTATGAAGTTTGAACACAACAAATTACATACGCATAAGGATGATAACTTGGAGTACACAAATTACAATCCCCATAACCATTACAACACGGACTGCATTTTTTAAGGCTAAGATGTGTTCCGTTAAGTTTTGGAGGTCGACATTGAAATCAGGGGCCCCGACTTGGTGGTGATGCTCGGGCCAGATCCGCAAGCCCAACCCACCCTCGGCCATCCAGATGTGACGTTTGAATAAGCGCGAAGCCATGTCAACTGGACAAAAAATGTCTAAGTAAATGTACAAATATCGTGAGTATTGAATCAAAAAGGTCGAACAACCCATATCAACAGCATTGTAGTTCACCTAGTTATTTCTTGTAACTAAGAACTGCAACTTAGTATAAAACCAATTTGTGCTGAATTGCTGGAAAAAACGAATCGGGTTTTATAAAAATCAACACAGTTTTCAAAACCCATTAACACGAATAGCCACTGATCTATCTTGTTCCAAACAATCAGATACGCTGCCACTGGGTGCAAGAGACTTTCAGAATTGGATCTTAAACATTGTGAGAACATCAATGATTCTATGGAATTCTTGTTCGTTCATGACATTCTATGAAATGTATGCTCAGTCTCTTTTCATGCTTCTCGTATTGTTGCAGTGGTGACTATATCAGTGACTAGAATTCCCATTTATATTCACTCCTGGTGTGTGGATCAGATACTCCTGATCAAGTTGTGTTTTTTTACTAGACCCCAAACAAATCCTCTGTTCCAGCTATACCGTTGTTCGTATCTTGTACCTCTGCGTTTCTACTTGATCGGAATCAGACTCGGCACAAAATCTTAAACCGAATAGGTGCGCGCAGAATGGAACCTCCATTGTAGCGAAAGTAAATGTAAGAACGAAAACTCCCGATTAGGGTTTTCGAATAAGGTTTAATTGCTGTGAACAAATTAGGGTTTTTGAAATGGGAATCAAGATCAAGAAAAAATCTAGGGTTTCCGAAATTGGAAACCTATTTTTTTTAAAATAACCCCCAATCTCCAATTTGAGAGAGAGAGATCAAGACCTTGGTATGGCGTCAGTGTTCTGGTTCGTTCGCGATCACTGTGATTTCTCCTCTCCGTCGTCGTCTGCTTCTTCTCCTCTCCTCTCTGGATCGTAATTTGGGCTGAATGTATTTCGTCTCTTTTTTCAGTGAGTGAAGTGGCAGAGCGCTATCAGCCTCACGTAGGGGTGAGCATCAACCCGTCCAATCCGACCCGATGACAAACGGGCGGTTCCAGAACATGATTCGGTTCGGGTACGGGTCGATATTTTAGAAAATTTTAAATATCGGGCCGGGTGGCGGGTTACATAATATCTAACCCTTAAATCCGACCCGACTTTATACTCATAAGTGTAAAAAATCTGTACATGCCTATATACTTGCGTGGAGAATAGGAGTGGACAGGTTGGATAGTCATAATCACAGCATAGGGAATAGGAGAAGACACACCTGTCCACCTCCTCTCTTTATTACCATCATTCCAATTTTCCAATGGGTATTTCAACTTTTGAAATTTCCAATGGGTAAAACTTTGTGCCCAAGTAGGAGTAATACTCTACTACTTTCTCTCTATTCTGTAAAAACGTCCCAAGACTCCCAACGTCTCTCTCTCCCCCTCTCTAAATCTCCCTTTTCATTTTCCCAAAACACAACCAGACGATCGGAAAAAAGAAACACTGAACCAGACGATCGGAAAAAATAGATGATTGGAAAAAAGAAACACTGAACCAGAGTACCAGACGTCTCTCTCTCCTAACGTCTCTCTCTCTCTCTCTCTGAACCAAACTCACCGTAAAAACAGCTCCGGTCGCTAATGGAGGTCTCCCATATCTGTGTCCTTCATCACCTTTCCCCTTCTTCCTCGCGAGTAGAAAAAGCAGATCTGAAAGTCTCTTTTTTTTGTTTTTCGGATTAAACCCGACTGAACCCGACCGAACCGATTGTGTTCGGTTTCTCACCTCTCTCAGTTCGGATTCGGGTGCTCATTTCTTCAACCCGACGTGGTCGGGTCGGATGACGGGTTGACGGCAAACCGACCCGACCCGTGCACACCCCTACAGGACGGAGTCAGAATTTTTGCGTAGGAGTGCGTAAGGGGATAAATATATACAATTAAAAAAATTAAAATAGAGAGAGACAGCGATTTAAATTTTTACCAACTCCATAAAATACACAATAACACCAACACATATGGAACTACGGAGTGTTTTCGCCTAAGTAGTAAACTAAACTTTTTGCTTTTTGGTGCTTAAAAAATTTGTACTTTACACATGAGTACAAGCATTTAAAGCACCAAAAATCATAAAAGTTTAGTAAATTACTTAGGCCAAAACAAGCCTAAATATGTTTCTTATATAAACTTAAATTGCAAAAGTATTAAGGTTTATCTAATCCTATCTAATGAAATCAGTAAAGAGTTTTAGGCTTCAAAATTTCAATCGGCCTTAGTTTTTAAAAGTAAACGGACTAAGTGAGTTGGATTACTATAAATTTTGGGCTTTTTTGTTTAAATTATTGTAATCAAACCTCATTAAGACCAGTTTTAGTACAAAGATGTTTCATAGTAGCTCGAGAAGTATTAAAGCTGTGAGTATTTTTTTTAACCGAAAAATGGAGGGGGGACGACACTATATAGTTTGATGATATATATATATATATTTTCCAATGTAATAGTAGAATTTTTTTAAATTGTAGGGGGGGACGAGTGCCCCTACTAGTCATCCCCTAACTCCATCC
Organism: Gaultheria prostrata; assembly: GCA_036023075.1. NCBI lineage: Eukaryota > Viridiplantae > Streptophyta > Magnoliopsida > Ericales > Ericaceae > Gaultheria > Gaultheria prostrata. Next base: position 41,372 of record JAXBDA010000772.1, on the reverse strand, counting down.
TTGAGCGCTGTTGAGGTGATAGCCTAATTAGCCAAAGTGAGTGGGATAAGATTTCTCTTCTTCCCTGTGCATGGACTTCGCATGCCATTGCTGAGACTTCTGCGGATTTGCAAGAGAGCCTTTTGCATGTCCAGCCGTCTATTTCGGTTTTGGACGATCCAGATTTGGAGAGAAAAATAGGAGAAAGAAAGGGGAGAGAGACCGGGGGGTTTGATCTGGCATACACTTTTGGACGACCTGGATGCAACGTTCGGGTACCATGTAGGCTCAACCACGTAGTACTCACCTGGTACCCCGACATCTTTTTCGATGATCGAACGGTGGACTCATTGTCAGTTTTTAGGAGAATTTTTTTAGTGCTGATCGGGCACGGCCAGGTGAAGCTGATGTACATCTCATGCGTTCAAAAGTGTTTTGAACGTCATAGATATCTTCTTCTCTCTCTAGACCTCTTTCTTTCTTTAAAATCTGGACCATCAAAAACAATTACAAGAAAAATGACTTGTAGTGATGAAAACCTAGTTCAATGGGTATTACTTTTAAATATGTAGTATGATGTAAATTATCGGATCCCGATTCTTCAATATATCTTGTTCGTTTGGGGTTTCCAAACTGGGTTTTGAAAACCCTCCCTTGTTCGGTTTCCCCAATGGGTTTTCTACCTTGTCATTTAACAAGTGTGGTTTTCAAAAAAAAAAAAAAAAAAGGCAGAAAAACACACTTTGAAAACCACCAGGTTTTTGGGTTTTGAAGACCGGTTTTCAAAAACCCATCCAAACAAGGTGCTAATTTTCATAAATTAGTACTATGAAGTGGTGAAGATAAAACCTTGGCTCTGATATTAAAATTCTAAGCGTGGATATTTTATTTATTAGATACATTGAAGATGGGGCAGATCAGTGTACTCATGTCACAAAGGTAACATTTTAGCGATACAGGGACATATATGTTCTAAGTCTCATGCCTTAGTAATTTTTCTTAGGAATCCTTTCGCAAAATAATTAATTTATCTTTATTCCAAAAAAAAATCTTCGCGATTAATAGTTTTATGTTTATTTTTGTGGATTATTGGTTTGTCTCTCAAGAAGATTCTAAAATGTTAAACATTTTGATCAAAGTTTTTAAATATTCACTGAAGACAAAAAATAATCCAATATTTTTTTATGGATTATTGGATTATTTTTGTCTTTATTCACCGAAAATGTAGTTTGGTTTATATTTTTTTACTTCTAAATTCCTCTTGTCAAGGCGAACCAATAATCCAAGAAAAATCGATGTAAAACTAACAACTGCGATTTTTTTTTTATAAAGACAAAAAAAACTGAATTAATTATTTTTCCAAAAGACCCCTTACCTATAGGATCAGTTTGGACACGAGAATCTTAAGGAGAAATGAGAATGTGATGTCATATTTTCATGATTCGTTTGGAAGAGACAGAGAAGGGACAAAGACTAAGAATGTGATTCATGATAACATATTCAACAAAGAATCACATTCTCAAACTTAGTAGGAATCTGATCCCTCTCTTATCCCATAGTAATATGAGATTCCCGGCTCAATCATTAAAAAAAGAAATTTTGATTTTGATAAATTTCTAAAAGTAGTTGTTTCCTGTATGAGATTACTAAACTAATCCAAACACAGAGTTGAAAATTATTCAAAATATTAAATTTTCAGAAATTTGATTCCTAATAACCATATTCCTACTCAAGTAAATCTCTGAAAATTTGATTCCGAATAATCATATTTATATTCCCACTTAAATTCCGGTCATCCAAGCATTGGGATTTCTAAAAACCTGCTCAGGACTCTACAATTCCTTTGTGTTTGGAAATTGTGGAAAGGAAGGGAAAGTGAAAGAAAATAAAATGAGAGGAAAGTGAGAGAAAAATGAGAGGAAAATTTTACTATTCATAATAGGGTTGTCCACGGATCGGTTTGGTTTTCAATCCGATCCATTCATGGCGGATTGTCCTTTATGCATCCGTAATCCGTTCGTGAGTGATATATGGATGAGTCGGTTTGGTTGCGGATTGAATGGATTTGGGCGGATCGAACGGATCAAACTCGAGCCGAATCGAATCGAACCGAACCGAACCGCATCCGCCGAAATAAAAATAGTAGAATCCGCATCCATCTGTAACATACCTCGGGTGACAATTCGATTTGGACAGTTTAAATGGATTGAATGATCCGCTAGACAATCCTAATTTGTAATATTTAGATTTTTTATTTTCTTTCTTATTCCTCTCCAAATCAAACAAGGGAGAGAAAAATTTCAAACTTTCCTTTCCTTCACTTCCCTCGAGTTCCAAACAAAAGGCAAGTGTCGGTAAATTTCTCTTCGGTTGTTACTTGTCAGTTGTCACCGCGCGACCCGTATACCCGTTTGAAGCTGCGTCTTCCTCGTGGGGGAAAAAAAACAAAACGTTTTTAGGGTTTAATCCATCAGAATCACGACAATGGCGTCTTTCGGGTCTCTCAAGTCGGCAATCTTCGATAAAGAAGCGAGAAAACAGTGCGTTGTTGCTTCCCTCTCTAATTGTTGAGCTATACGTACTCTCAGTTGTTTGTTGCATATATGTATGCTTTTACTATGTACACGGCATTGTATATATTGAACATCGCAATTTACTGATTGCAGGCAGTATCAAGCCCACATACGAGGGCTTAACGCTTATGATCGCCACAAGAAGTTTGTGAATGACTATGGTTCGTTTTATCTGGTTTTGGTTTATATTTACCTGTACCATGTTTTTCCGTCTTATTTTATAGTACTTATTTTTCTTCTTATTTCAAAGTTTTATGCTCAAAGTGTACGTGCTAGATCGCGCCACTCGTTTACCCTTTGGATGGAGTGATTTCATTTCATGAGAAAAGGAAAGAAAGGGTCATGATTTCTAACCAAATCACTCATTTGGATTGAGTGTTTTGGTGAGAAATGGAGAGGAAAATACAAAAATGAAATGTTTTGATTGCTTCCCCTTTCTTCTCTCACCCTTTCTGACCATCCAAAGGTTAAGTGTTTGAAAGTGTCGGTAATCTGATTGACTTATTTTGTTTGTAATTCTAGTGTGCGGAATACGATGCTGTACAAGCTCCAGACGTTTTGATTGACAAGTTGATGAGCCGATTGACAATTTATTGGCTCATCTTTTAAATTCATTTGTTTGTTGTTATGTTATCCATGCGGAGTCGACGTCTTAGCTGTGTTTTCTTTGACGTTAAACGTTTTCGGACATCTAAAACTTAGTATAACAGTAGAATCATGACAAACATACATGAAAAATGAAGACTCGAGTGAAAGAGTCCCATTTGGTCTTTCTTTCTTTGTTGCTGTACATACATGTTATGCTGCTTATGCATAGCTCCATCTTTTGGTTTGTATCCATAGTGCTCTTCGTGTGCCGTCTTATAGGTTTGTGGCTCTTGTTCTTGAAATGTCAAACAAGATGCTTTTTCTCTGTATTTGGTTGTTCTTCAATTGCACACTGGTTATATCCCCTTAAATGTCTTAATGATTTTGTATTTTACTTATGGGAAACAATCAACAGTCTAACTTGATCATTTGACCTCTAAGTCATCGTTCGTGTCCTAGCTAGACAGTATTTTTTGACATAGACTTTAATAAGTTATATGCGTTGAGTTCCATTGAACTCTACATCTTATTCTTGGAAATTGGACGCAAGGGAAACCATGCAAATAGTAAGCTCCTTATCTGTAGGTTCCTTGTGTCCTAAAGCAAATGGATAATGAACACTCTCCTCCATCAAGGAAGGAAGGAGGCTACAATTATCCATACATTTTAGTCCCAGTATTTAAGTTATGAATGTGGTCATTTGTAATTAGGTTGCTCCCATTTTGGCATCTTCCCTCATATATCTCTGCGTATGTAGAGTATTCGTTCTTTAAAAGGTACAATCAATGCAGATGTTCACTTGTACTACTACAGGTTTTTTTTCCAACTCATCAATACTAAGTTTATAAGTTAACAATGCGCGAAAGGTGATAGCATAGACCTAGATCTAGATTGAAAAGGGTCAATGACAATTTGATTTGTCTTCATTCATCACATGTTCCATGGAGAGTGAGTGAAAGTTTTATGTAATAGGCGTTTGTTTATATTTGCACTTTGTGTAAAGCTATGTATCGGCCCTTGGGCTTCAAGCTTCATGCAATGGGTCCTTGACTTAGGACATATGAGTGAGGTTGCTAAGGGGTTGGGTAATGGGATTGTCAAGCACATTCTACTGACCACATATACATGTTTTTTCCAATTTTTTGATTTGCAACAAGTAAATTGTATCAGACAATGTCCAAGGGGGCACCCCGTTAGATGATTAAGCAAAAAGTGCAAAAGGAAAAGAACAAAAAGATGGAAAATTTCCAAGAGTTACCATGTTCATTCCAGAATCTTCTTGAATACTGGATAGTAGGGGTATGCTTACTTGAAATTCTTGATGGTAATAATAACTGTTTTGGCAGGTAGACTAAAGACAGACTAGTATAAAGGATTAGGGTTGACTTCTGACTTGGTTTTGGGTGATGGAATTAGGTTTTCTCAGGCTGTGAGGAGCAACGTGAAACATTAATCTTGTTACCGTGATGTAAGAGTAGAAGAAGGAGAAGAACAAGAAGAATTCCAACTACAGTTCCTTAGCACTTGTCTCTTAGGTTACATTTCTAAAGAATGTTTCGTAAAGCACCTTTGCACAAGTCCTCAAAAGCCTGAGCAAACAATCCTGAATAGGCTATATTGTAATGATGTAATCAACATAATTAGATCACATATGGTATGCGTTGTTGGCCCCTACTGCTGCAAGTCCCAGGAATGTTCAAAGTCTGCTGATTCTTAGAATCTTATCAGCTGAAACTGAAATCAGAATTAATCCAATAACCTAATAACCTATTATGTCCCCAAAATAGGTTTTGATTTAGAGGAATTCAAAATTTTCTCTTTTTCTTGTTAGGCATGCTTTGCATTATGCATATGCCCTTCCAGAACTTCAGAGAGTAAGGTTTCTTTGGAAGTTTTAGCTTATTTTAAGAGGACAGTTCTGGAGTCTGGAGATCAAGATTATGCTTTTATTTTCCCTCTATTTTTTTCTTGACCCTTTTTTTTGTTTGGTGACAGCTGGTTTCTATGGGAAAGGTCAACCTGCACAAGAAAAGGTGCCTGTTAAGACTGATCAAGATACTCTTAGAGAAGGATACAGGTATGCTTATTTTGTTGCTCTCTCTGACTCCAAATGTTCTGCATGCACACCAAGCTTCTTTTAGGTTCACAGGTTTGGTGTTGTAAAGTCGTTACTTCTATTTTGTTATCTTCTGATCTTTTTGATCTAGATCTTGCTCCAGCTCTAGACTAATATGGGGAACTATCTTTTAGTGGTGGATAAATATACTTACTTTTAGGTTGTCATGTTATCCAACATTTGCTACACCATATCTGCGAATCCAGTTATAGTGATCACGCTGTGCAGATTTATACGGTCTGAGGAAGATGATTTGGATACATCCTGGGAACAAAGACTGGTGAAGCGTTACTATGATAAACTTTTCAAAGAGTATCCTTTGCAAACGATGTCGTGCATTTTGCAAAATTTAAATCATTCACATTACTATCTTGTAACGTGATTATATGCTGTCGAAGGATCAGTGCTTTTTCTTGTGAAATCTGTAATGAGCTTATTAGCTATTAGATTTGCAGTTTTATTCTCTTCCCCGAAAGTAAGGACTCACTTGATTTGATGACTACATTTTGATCATAATCTTAGGACACCTAACAAAACGATGGGGTCTCCATTGTGGAAGGGTCATTGTTTGTATTCTACATTGGATTATCGAGTGACACTTGTTCAGCTATTGTTGTTGGCTAGCAATTTAGGAATTTGTCCGTTTAGTTGTTAATGTTAGTGTTGCTATTAGAATGATGTTTTCTCTCTCCTTCCATTTGCATCGACCCCAGATTCAGACACTAGTGTTGGAGGTTATAATTAATTGATGTGAGACAAACTTTAACAATCCCCTGCATGTGCGACCCCTGACTGCACGTAAAGAGGTAAGCAAAGGATCCCATAAGATATGGATCATAATGAAACAAGGTGCACTTGAAGCACAAACAATGGGACAATCAATCTAAAGAGTCTTGCCCAAAAGCCTAGCTCTGATACCATATTAAAGCATCCAATTCAAAACATAAACCAATGTGGCAATGAGTGGAGAGGCTTCTCAGGCTCATATACTAGTTTCAGAGACTTTAATAAACCAATTTGCGACAAGCTCCAACACATGTCAATGACTATATGTAGTTTGGTGCCACCAAGTGTTTGTGAAACCAGTGTGACTTTTGTTCATTACCTTAATGTTATTGAAGATATTGCATTGCTGATATGTCACAGTATAAGAGTGGAAAGGTATGTGTCAATCTTACTCTTTTTATGTTTACAGCTATTACTAGCTACCTTCTGTGATGCTTAGAAAATCTCCTCTTACACGTGTGTGATAGAATGACAACCAATATTCATGGATTTCTACATCTATGAATATGTGCTTGAAACGAAAAATGGGGAAATGATGCGATGCAACAGATTATTATTATATTGGAAGATTGCTACTCGAAAATGTTTGAAGTTATTTGTTCTAGAGGAGTGAAGTATGGGACATATCTCTTAATTATGCTGATTGTGAAAAGGGCTCTTTAATTTCTATCTAAGATTTGGCACATGTTATTGCTCAAATCAAGCAGTACTTCCTTGTAATTGCAAGTCTTGCAAAAAACTTGCTTCGCCTTGTATTTAGTCTTTGTTGCTTCTTCCTGGACTAAAATATTTTTCAAAAATTTGCACACATGGATAACAAAGCTGAAACTTTAGGTGTCATTTCTTGTTTTTCACATTTGCTTCCATCATTGGTATATTTCTATTGGATAAGTTTAAACTTATATGTTTTTCAGAAAATTTTCTCTCCATTTACTGAAATATGAAACTACCCTTATTTATGAGGTGCAAACATTAGCAGCAACAATAACAGTGCCCATGCAATCCCCATTCCTTGTTGATATGGGCGGGAGAGGATTGGAGACAGACCTAACCTTTGGCAATATATGCACAAAGTGGCTGTTCTCAGAAAGTTTTGCTAGTGAAATAGCAGGCCCCCTATTGTCAAAGTGATAACAAGACAAAGAATTAGGTTTTGAAATTTGAAGGCTATATTACTTCTAAGACAACAAAGCCTACAGATTTTTTATAGATCAAAGGGGATAGATGATATCTCTTCCGGACGAGAATTGCCATATAAATTTCTTTGGCATCCGTGAGAGGTTTACCTTTGTGGCTGACAAAAAGTGAGAGGTTTGCTTCCTTGATTTGACAGATTTTTATGACAGAGGATAGAATACGTTCATATTAGTGGGAATTTTGTTTGCTTTGAATCTTATCTCAACTTTCTTTCTTTAGATTGGCCTGAGATGGAGGACTGAAAAGGAAGTTATATCTGGGAAAGGTAAAATGCTCTCCCATCTCAATACTCAAGAATCTTTGGTAGTTGTAATGGCAGTATGAATTGGGATTGAATTATTAGCGTTGTTTTCAGGACAGTTTGTATGTGGGAACAAGCATTGTGACGAGAAGGATGGACTGGCAAGTTATGAGGAAAGTGCTTTTTCTTCTTTATCTATCTTTAGATTAAGATTGGATGTTGTATCTGGCGGATCAGCAAGAAAGAAGAAATTGAATTAGAGTAGGTGCCGAGGGGTCAAAAACCCGTACAACAAGAAGTACAAACTACAGACCCAACACCGTAACCATCTATGAAGCTAAAGAAAACCATGCATCCTAATAATGCTTCAAAGTTGTGCCTACCTCACAAACAGATTTTTTTGCTTCTAACATTGCTATTTGTCTCCCCCGGCGTTACCATTAGCAGCCTTAGACTTATTATCTTGGTACATCTCCTTGACTTGCCTCCGAAACTCTTCCATAGTAACAAAAAGGGAATTATTGGCACGTTTGATTGTCAGATTATTTTTTTGAGGAATTGGATGAAGTGGGATTAAGGATGGGGATAGAGGGGACAAGTGGGATCCATGGGATTATAGGTTGTATATGAATACTGGGAGTAGTTTTACCATGTTTGGTTAGAGAGGGATAAAGATGGGATAAAGATGATGTGGATTATTTTTACTGTTGGATGTGGAGGGAGATATCCGGAGAAGGGGGACTAGCCAATACTACCCCTCCCCCTGGTATTAGCTAATCACCCTTATCCAGTCCGCCCTTAATCTCCAGTCAAACAAACGCCGGACGAGGGAAAGAGAGGAAACAGGTGGGTCCATCCCCTTAGTCCCACCCCATAGTCCCCCCCCCTCCTATAGGACCTATCCTGAAATCAAGCTGGTTTGTTAGCACTCTGTTTAGCTGTAGTATCACACGCTTTCAAGCTTTGTTGGATGGACACTGACGCCTATTAGTGAGGACCATGTAACATGCTTCTGACCATCATAATTCCCCGAACACTGAAGCCTATTAGTTCCCTTTCCTTTCTATAGGATGTTATTCCCCTTGGGTTTTTTTCCTTGGTTCGCGAGTAGTATGATCTTCATTCTTCACAATCAAATTTCTGCTAGTGTCAGCTATCTCTTTCATCTTCCTAACCAAATTATTAACCCTATTGTTGTGGGGATTTTCACAGCGGTGCTCCTCCTCTAACCTTGAACCTACAACCACAACAATGGTTAGTGTCACTTGGGCCTCTTGTCCAAGGACACTCCGACGATCAAGTTAGTCTAGAGAAGGAGAGTACAAAGAGTATTTTAGATCTGAGATTGTGTATGTACCTCTAGGGTTTATCCCTTGGTACTTAAAGGCCTCCATGTACTTGCTCCCCAAGTCTCGTGATGTCATTCGTGACCTCTACGGTCACGTGACCCGTCCACTAACATGTTGCCAAGTTGCCTGCGAGAAGCTTCTCGTACCATGCCTCGTAGCCCTTGCCACGTGTACTCGGAACCGCCAAAGGGGCTCATCAGATTGGCTCTTGGGTCGGGTATCAACATCCGATCCGATACCACTGTACCCGTATCTTCTGCTACCTTCACCCGGATTGCCCTCCGGTAATAGGTGTTTTCGGCCTTCAACACCTTCGGCCATATGGGCTTTGCTTGCCTTACGTATGCCTAAGGTCCGGTTTCTGGAGCCTACGACCCTAACCTTCATATCGGCCGAATGGGCCACACAGAACGCGCAAGAACCTACGGTCTTAACGTCGTTCAGCCCAAAGGGAGTCGATAGCCCCTATGGCTTCTGCGCTGCCTTCTAGCCCCTGTTGGTCCAGTCCTGGGCTGGACCTCTTCTTTCGGCTCACCACACGTATCTTGGCATATGTTACCTCACTTGTCATTGCATAAGATGCAGTTCTTATCCACCTTCTGAAAATTGTCACGAGAGTGAAAGAAATGACAAATAGATGAGGTCATTTTCCACCATGAGTGGAATGAAGAGGCAACTATTGACCAAGAGCTGCTGCAATGCTACCAACCCTCCTCCAAGAAGAATTGTGCTCTGCTCCCCCTTCCCTACACCGAATCGGCGCCTTTGCATTTGTGTCATACTAGTTCGTTTGCTCAAAGAACGACTGCTTGTGGGTAAATAAGCAAGATCAAAGGATAGTTTGAAACAGGCGAGTAGAGTAGAATATTCGCTTGATTCACATCAATCTGCAATATCCAATCCCTCTAGCCCTTTTTGTGACACGCACCGAGATACATTTGATTCCTCCAAGGACTTTGGCTTTATGCTATGAAACACTGAAGTCCGGGGATATGTCCGATTAAAGTTTTTTTATGTTTTGTTTGTCTGTCACATTGCAGGTGAACTTTTCCTATTTTGAAGGAGGGGAAAACAAACAGGCCCTGGTGAAACTAGTCAGTTGTGAGAGGTGCATGTTTATGGCTGTTTATCCTTTTTCTTTTCTCAATTGCTTTCTTTCTTGTTCATCTTGCTTGCTTTTTTTTTTTTTTTAATATGTGGTTTCAGTTGCTACAGTCAAGAGTAGGAGCAAGTTTTGTGCGCTGTGATATATTATGAAATGCGAGTCCTGTTGCTCTCTTTCCACCCAACCCCTCCATCTTGTTCCTTTTTTTGTCACACCATGACACTCTGTCTTCAGACTCTTCACACTACAGAAACTGTACATGGTTTTCTGAGGCTGATAACACCATACTAGCATTTTACTGGATATATAGTTGTTCCTAGATCTTAATTACCCCTCCCTAGTGATTTATTGTCGTCGCACGGTATTGTTGTTTTGTTGAACATGCATTTGATGGGCTTTAATTTTATGTTCCTTGTTTTGGTATGATGTCCAAACAGATGTGCTGAGAAGCTTCTTTACAAGAAGAGAAAAGAGAAGGAACAATTGAGGAAAAGAGAGAAGGAAGAGCTCCGGAAAAAGAGGTGTTTCTCATTGCATTCTTTCATTAAAATAACAGAAATAACTGTACCCATGTAATCCCCAATCTACGAGGATATGTGTGGGGGAGGAGTCTTTGATTAGACTCGTTACTAATAAAAGATAAGCACCAGGTTTTCTTCTGTGTGGAACTGACGTCTGTTTTATTCTCAGGGAAAAGTCAGAAAGTGGTGATGAGTCTGATGACACTGCTTCGGGATATGGGATGACCAAAGAGAGGAAAAGAGGTTCGGCTTAACTACTGATTTAACTGACAGCATCTTGTTCAGAAACTAATCAAAATGGCATGCCTTTGCTGGCTTGGTGTTCCATTCCTTTTCTTTTCGTGGTAGTTAAGGAGACTTGAACTTGTGTCTATTTGTTGCTGCATAGGTGTTGGGGTGTATCCTAACTGAGTCCAAATTTGTTCACCCTCACCAAATGAGGGTGAACAAAATCCTTACCCTGATTGGTGGAAAGGGTGTGGGGTCAATCACAAAGTGATGTCATGCTTACCAAAAAGTGATAGGGTCCACCACAAAATGATGTCATGCTTACCAAAAAGTGATGTGATTCCGTGGACCCCACACCCTTTCCACCAATCAGAGTGAGGGTTTTGTTCACCCTCGTTAGGTGAGGGTGAACAATTTGCACTCATCCTAACTCCTAAGGGCCCTGGGTTTGCTATTCTTTAGCTCTATTGGCACACCCATTCCCTCACGCACACATGGTTTGAAATACCGGTGATACGTATCGGTATTGGCCGATACGTCTCGGTATCAGTAAGTACCGATATGTATCTGCCTATTATGTAATGGTGGGATATAGGTCCGATATGGGCCAATACGGTTAAAATTTGGCTAGAATCTTTGATGTGAAGGTGTGTTCTCTGCATAATTAAAAGAAAAGAAGAAGAAAGAAAAACGTCATTATTGCGCCACATTACTCATTTTGGTGGTGAATTTTATGTCTACGTACTTTTCTATTAGTACTTTCGTAGCTAAATCTATTGTCATGTGAGACACTTTAGACTAATTGATTTTGATTTGTGTGGTTTGTAATACTTATGTAATTGTAATTTAGCATTAATAACATGTCTTTATCTTCTTTTTGCCATGGGACATTAAAAGAGGCACTACCACTTTAGAACACATTACTTCATATAAAATAAATTTCAGAACTGCTCAAAGTTAACACGAAAGCATGAAATGTAAGGGATTAGGTAAAAGGTATATAGAAACAACCAAACATCCTTATAAACCCCAACAAATGTGATTCTGAAAAAAAAACCCCGTAGATATCGGTTCTTTTTCCTATGTTGTGCAAAACTTTATAAAATTCAGGCCTGTGGCCACCGATACCGTTACGCACTACGACTGATACCCCCCGAAACCGCAACCGCAACATTGCAATTGATCCCGTTATGGCGACTGATATCGATATTTTGAACTTTGGCACACACAGACTTTCGCCTTTATTGAGGAGATATAAAAACAAGTCACACATATTCACTTGCACACTTGCACACACACGTGCACTATAAGAACAAACAACTCAAAAGAGTTTTCATATCTTGGCCAGCACACTCATCAAGCTGCCAAGGCCCATTCTCTGTGTCTAATTCCAAGCTTATATTAGTCAGCCACTTGTGGGCTGCAAAGATATGGTGCAAACACAAGGCTATTTCTACAGTTTAATCTTCTTTCTTTCACTGTGAATCTGTATTTGGAAATCAGTGGTATTCAGGTTTATAAGTAGCAGCACACACCATAAAGGCTGTCACAAGGGGGCCGAATTTAAATGCTAGCAATCGTATGTCGTTCCAGTCGGCCATAACCTGTTCAAATGAGTACGAATGAGTACAATTAATGGCATACAAATGAGTATGTCTCTAGGGCTGAACCAAAAAACAAGCCGATGTCCACAATCAAACCGGGCCCTTCGTCCAATTGGTTGTGGAGGTGGTTTATTCTTTCCTCTCATTTGGAACCTTTTAACTGCTAAGATCTTGCTCGCATTTGTTCTTCTATTGTTTGCATAGTTACTGAGATAACCCCCGTATTGTAGAAATAATAGAGTGGGAGCTCTTCTATCATGGCACAAATAGTCTAAGGTTCGGCTTGTTTTCAAATTGGTCACTCACTCAAAGTGCTACACATATGCAAATATCTATGTAGGGTTTTCCCATGAAATGTTTAAGAAATGAATTTGTGTGCATTGCTCATCTTCTTTGAGCATCGCAGATTAGCTTACAGTTCATTTTACTTGCTCTTTGTAGGAAGAAAGGAATCTACTTCAGCAAGTGGTCGTAAGAATGACGAAGATGAAAACTTTGACGAGTTTCTTGAGGGTATGTTTCCCTGATTGTTTGCCAAGTGACCCATTCCTACCTGGAAATGTGCATATGCTTTCGGTATGGCAAATTGTTGTTATACTGAAATGAGCTGTAACTGAATGTTATTGTACGATTATTTATATTTTAAAGAAAAATATCATCAGTTTATCATGTTTATCAATTGTAAAGCGGATATTGTTCATCCATTAGTTTCTATGTCATTACAGAGACTGTTCCAAAATCTAGTCGGGGTGACATTTTTGTGGGTGAAAACAATGAAGAACTTGTTTTTTAACAGATTTTTTATTTTCTGCACATAAAGAACTTCATTAAAACATTATCTGTTGGGAGAAGATTGGGATGGGAGGGTTTGAACCCAGATTACATTACGCTGTTCAATACTTCAATCTGGTATTTCCAGTTTGGATGGCAGGAATCTTGAAGAGGATTGTGAATGTGATGTCATATTTCCTTGATTCCTAAGTTTGGAACTAACCGGAATATGAATGTGATTCCTGATGACAAATTCAATTAGGAATCACTTTCTCAAACTAGATGAGATTCTGATTTCTCTATTACCATGTCGTAATCTGGTCCATATAGAGTATCTGTTTTTCTTTTAAGGTTTTGGCCAGCCATCCAAACATGGACGTATAGACTATCATCTCATTTTAAGTTTTCTAAATCACTTTTTAACTTCTTTTTTTATAAATTTGCTTTTCTAAGAATGGGGATTTCCGTTCCTTTGCTTCTGCTAAAAAGACAAAAAAGGGTTTGGATTTGGTTTATGCATTTGCCGTTTATTTAATTGTAAATTCACTTGATAAATGAGTGGAGACGGAAAAAAATCTGAAAATTTTGGGGGAAAAACGAGAGGAAGAGATTCTTGAGAGGAGTAATACAGTGGTTGTTATTGTTAAAGGCAAAAGGTTTTTCACAGCCTCTCTTTCTAACTTAGAGGGTGTTTGGGAGCCTATTTTTCAGCTTTTCATTTTTAACTTTTCAACTTTTCATTTCCAAAAAGAAATTCCGAGTTACAAAAAAATAAGAGAAGTGAAGAGTCTCGTTTATTTCGTTCACAATAACATATGGCTCTTTTGCCAAAAATAAGAAAAAATTAAGATCTATTTTGACATAAAAAGTTAAGTAAATTTTTTACTTTTTGACTTATTAAGGGGAATAAGGAAAATAAGTTTTTGATAAGTTTTGGCCTAAAAAACTACGTATAAAAGTTACTTATTACTCCAAAATGAATAACTTTTTAAACTCAAAATAAATAAAAAGTACTATACTTTTAACTGATTAATAAGCCAAAAGGGCTTTAAGTCGCACTTGGGAGCTGGCCCAGCTGGACTCCACTGGATAAATTTTTTCTTCCATTGGGATTTTGGGGCACCATAGAAACTTTGGGACTGGAAGGCTTGTTGCTGTAGTTGAATGGTGAGACGAAGAGGAAGAAGCCGCCATTTGATCGAGGTTTTTCTCTCTTCAGTCCCACCTAACCGACAACGAGAATGACTAGGGAGAGAGCAATTTGTGAGAGCTTCACATGGTGTTCAACGGCGTCGTCGTACCGAGTGGAGTTTGTCGGAAGCTCAAGATCTGATCCAATTGATTTCCGAAGTTTTTGAGGCGAGAAAGCCCTGGGTACGACACTTGTTCTCCGGTAAGATGATATTCGTTGCTTTATTTTTTCAATTTCTTTACTAGACATATGAGAAAAGAAAAAGCAAAGGGAGAATGAGGATGGAGAGCCACGACGTACCCATGGTAGGACGTGACCTGTTCTTACTCGAAAACCAGTTTCCTTTCATAGTCCGCCTAGAATTGGGCAATCTTAGTGGCATGTGGTTGGTGGGTGGACTGAGAGGGGCACCTCATAATGTCAAGACGTTCAGAGAGAGTTTATTATTTGTTACATTATTTTCATCCTACAAATGGATGTTATTATCTTTTAGAGGTCGCGTGGGTATCCCTTTCTAAGAAAAAAAATGTGAACAAACATAGCTATGCTCGGAATTCGCGCCACTCGGCCAAAGACCTTCGTAGAGTGGGGAGAAGCTTGAGTCCTAAGCAGACGCTACGCTTGAACGACGTAGCGTTCCATACCATGTGGGCTCGTGGGACGCTACCCTTTCACATGTTTTTATAGATGAGACAACCATTACTATGTTATTGCATTTGGTTGCCCATGAACACGCGTTTATTTTTGCCGGTAGCCAATTACATATGCTTTCTTGATTCAATTATTTCCAGAACACTTAGGGAGCGGAAGCGTGGGAGTGGGGGAATATAGAAGCTCCCAATCCCAAGTTGAGAGCGTGAAAGGAGCGTTTTTAATAATGAGTTAGTATGAAATAGTGTGTTTGTTCAATTATTTTTGGTTTGGAGTGTTTCCAAGTTCTAACATTGAATAGCCATATTCCAATATACTGTAACTAGTATTGTAGTAATGCCCCAACTATTTATCATTTGGGTTACACTTATGATCTAGAGTTGCTCTGTTTATTAGCCCTTTTGATAAATCTAGGGGTGAAAACGGTCCGGTCCGGTTTGGGGAGAGTTTTGGGACCGAACCGGAAATTCGTCTTGGGAAGTTTACAAACCTTGACTAGACCAAATAAGATCAGTCCAGTTTCATTCGGTTACGGTTCGGTTTCACCGGTGTGCCGGTTTCCATTCATGGGCAAATTGATCCAGATCGCCCACACAAAGATACAACCCCGATCTTCGCGATGGCAACACCGGCGTTTCGGAAGTGAATCAAAAACTAAAACTCAAAAAACTTTGGGGTTTCGGAAGTGAAAATCGAAAACTAAAACTCACTCAAGGATGTGCGCATTATGGGACTGATACAACCATCATCGCGATGGCAACACCGGCGAAGAGCCACGGCGGCGGCGAACTTCATCTCCAAGTGCAATGCCTCCATTTGTCTCTCTTTTGTTTGAGTTTTGTGTAGTAGAGAAGTAGATTGAGAGGATATGATGCTCTGCTCTTCCTCAGAGAGAGAGAGAGAGTTGAACAGCTGCCATTCGTACTGTAAGTGAGAGGAAGAGAAATGGTCCGAAGTCTGATTATGATAGGGTTTGGGTATTTAATGAAATCTGGTCCTAAGATATATTAAATATATTAATTCTCCAATTGTAGCACAAAAGCGTTGGTACCCAAGTGGTAAGTGCTTGGCCTCTCATACATGAGGTGTCGAGTTCGAGTCCCACCCCTTATATTTTGGGTGTTGCACTAACCGGTCCGGATCGGTTCTTGACACTCATGAACAGTTCGATTTCCCGGTTTTCTTAATGCCTCAAAACGGGACCGAACCGGATGACAAATAAGAGAATCGAAATCGGCCGGTTCGGTCTGGTTTATCCGGTTCATACTTTCACCCGTAGATAAATCTTTTCTCAGCTGTTGGGAATGTTGTTTGGTAATATCTTAGTTTTGCTTTCTGGGTTCTTCCATTTTTAGATAGCTATGCATTGTCTTTTCTGGAAATGATTGAATCAAGAAAGCATAGATAATTGGCTACCGGCGAAGATAAATTAGACGTGTGTTCATGGGCAACCAAATTCAATAACATAGTAATGGTTGTCTCCTTTATAAAAATACGGGGAAGAGTCAGCGTCCCACGAGCCCACCTGGTGTGGAACGTTACGTCGTTCAAGCGTTGTGTCTGATTAGGCCTCAAGCTTATCCCCACTTTACGAAGGTCCATGGCCTAGTGGCGTTAGTACCGAATATACTATGTTTGTCCACACCTTCTTTCTTAATAAGGAATACCCACACGACCTCTAAAAGATGATCACATCCGTTTGTAGGATGAAAATAATGTAACCGAAAATAAACTCTCTCTGGATGCTTGACATTGTGTGTGCGATGAACCCTCTAGGTCGACTCACCAACTCCATGCCATTACGATTACCCAATTCCAGGCGGACTATGAAAGGAAGCTGGTTTTCGAGTAAGAACAAGTCATGTCCTACGATGGGTATGCCGTCGCTCTTCATTTTCGTTCTCTCCTGCTTTTCCTCAATGTCCGGTAAAGAAATTGGAAGATGGAGTAACTATCGAGGAACATCATTTTACCAAAGGATAAGTAGCCATAGCTGTCTGTTGAGCCCTTTGCGTAGCACTTTCTTGCCTCAAGAACCACAGCTGGAAAATCGGTTGGATCAAATTTTGATCTTCGGACAAACTCCCTCGCGAAGTGGGATTTGAGTTTCTCAACCGATTGGAGCTCTGGTTTCCCGTGGTGGTAGGGACCAATGGAAACAAGGATCGGGTCATACCAACTCTTGTTGCTAGAGGGCTGCAACTTCCTAACCCCCTTGGGTACCTTCTATATCGTATGACTCGGCATTGTGATGTTCGACGATTCACCTTCACCCGCCATTATGGAGCCCAGCCATTCCCGCCAGGCGGTCCCCATTCTTAGCTGCTCTGTCTTTTTTATCCCTCTCGCAAAATACAAAGCTTGAAACTTTGTGTAAGTACTCAAAAGTCTGAGCTAACAATCCTGAATAGGTTGTATTGTAATCAACATAGTTAGATCACATATGGTATGAGATGTTGGCCCCTGCTGCTGCAAGGCCCAGGAATTATCAAAGTATGCTGATTCTTAGAATCTTATCAGGTGAAACTGAAAGCAGAATAAATCCAACCACCTATTATGTCCCCAAAATAGGTTTTGATTTAGAGGAATTCAAAATTTGCCCTTTTTCTGGTTAGGCATGCTTTGCATCATGTATATGCCCTTCCAGAACTTCAAAGATTAAGGTTTCTTTGGAAGTTTTAGCTTATTTAAGACGATAGTTCTGGAGTCTGGAGATCAAGATTATGCTTTTATTTTCCCTCTTTTTTTTTCTTGACTTTTTTTTTTTTTTGGTGACAGCTGGTTTCTATGGGAAAGGTCAACCTTCACAAGACAAGTTGCCTATTAAGACTGATCAGATTAGCTTACAGTTCATTTTATTTGCTCTTTGTAGGAAGACAGGAATCAACTTCTACGTTGAACCGATCCGTCTTGAGAATATGGAACTCAGGTTTATTTTTAGGATCTTTGATTTGCAGTTTGATGGACTGAGTGTCTTAGAGTTGGGCTTTTGGTTTCTGGTCTAAAGAATACAAAAGCTAGTTCCCCAGCTATTCACTTGAAATTCTTGCATCCCTTAATCCAAATTTTTAACGGAACTTCCCATGTATCTACAATCGTTACAGGGGTTTGTTATTTGGCAAAATTAATCTGAATTGCAAGTGTTCCCGAGTTTCTGTAACAAATAATTACACAAAAAAAGAGTAGGTAGGAAAAGAGTTGGTAGCAAATCACACACACCAAAAGATTTACTTCCATGTAAATTTGGTAGCTTGCAAAATATCATTTCTTCACACAGCTAGCCATTTTTCTTGCCGGGGAGCTTTTGCCTTTTCATCTTGTGATTTTTCATAATTTGCAAATCTTTTTCTGCTCTAAACTAGAAGTTTGTAATATTACAATCTAAGACTCCAAAACAAACTTTGTTAATATGTAGCATGGGACAAACATAAAATTATGTGTATGTCCAAATCGATGGGGTGAGAAGGGGAATTTGGGGAGTGTTTAGTTTGATAATGGTTATGATGATGAGTTGCTGCATCAGTAAACAAGGCTTACGTCTCTTCTTATGCTACCATCGCGGAGGGATTCGGGAGAAAATGGTTGTATGGAGGACGTTAGGAGTACGGTGAATTGTTGCCGCAGGTTTGTGCTCAAATTTCTGATTAGCATAAATTACCTCTTTGTTGTACTGATTTTCTTGAATGTCTTGTGTTCTAATTTGGATGCTCTAATATGTTCATACCGGAGAAAAATGCGTAAAAAATGAAAAGCAAGAATCAAGAACTTTATAAAGAAGAGAAATTATTGTTTGCACATAGCATGTAGACATTGTCCAGCTCCAGCACCCAAATTCAAGCACATGAGCTGGAGCAGGAACCCGATTAGACATTCTGAAGCCTTAATTTTATGGTCATGTTAGATGGCTGTGCATGTTTTTTACTTTTGAGGATGAAATTCTGCAATCATTTTGTGTCTATTTTGTAAGTCAAACCATGTTCTACTGGTGATATACTTCGTTGAGTGGGTTTTCGCTTTGCAACTTCGTACACGTTAGTAGCAAGTCGATTTACTCAATTTGTTTGGTTTAGAAACTGTATTTGAGACTGCTGAAGCCTGTACCTCTGATCATTTTGGTTGTACTAATTCGAAGACGTTGCTGCAAACTTTGGCTTCCAATCAATTGGCTGCAGGATTTATATTTTGAAGGACACTTTGCCTGCACGTTTGAGTCTCTGTTTGCAAATGAATAGAAGCTACTGGTATCTCAAAGTTCATATTGGCAACCTTTGCACCTATTTCTGCGGGCTACCTTTACTCCGTTTATCTAGCAGTCGGCCCAGTAGTTGTTGAACCAGGTTGAAGTTGAATCTTTGCAAATCTTTTTGGGCTCCAGACTACAAGTTTGGCAGCATGTAACATGTAGCATAGATGCAATGTAAAACTGCTCTTACTACTGCGGTTTGCCACCATAGCCAATGTCTACACACACACACATTAAGATCAATCCATTTATGAGCAACGGGCACAAACCTCGTGCAGAGCATGTGGCCGTGTGCCTAGTATATTTTAAAGAAAATATAATCTGTTTATCGTGTTTATTGATTGTAAAGCAGATATTGCTTGCTGGAATCTGTTCAGTATTTCTTGTTACAAGCGGGGAAGCTGGACATTAATGGAAACGGGATACTATAGGGCATCTATGCATTACAGGGGCGCCCTACAGCACCCCGGGATCTGACTTTAATTGGCCATGCTCTAACTGTTTCCAAAATCTAGTCGGGGTGACAGTTTTTTGGATGAGCACGTGAAGAACTTGTTTTTTTTTTTAACTGACTTTTTCTTTTCTGCACATGAAGAACTTCATTAAAACATTATCTGTAGGGGAGAAGATTCCAATGGGAATGTTTGAACCCAGATTATATTACTGTGTTGAATACTTCAATCTGGTATTTCCAGTTTGGATGAGAGGAATCTTGAGGAGGATAGTGAATGTCACGATCATATTTCCATGAATCCTAACTTTGGGATAGACCATAATATGAATGTGATTCCTGACAACAAATTCAACTAGGAATCACTGTCTTAGACTATGTTGGAATCTGATTTTGTCAATTACCCTGTTGTAATCTGGTTCATGCATTAAAATAAGAAAATGCTAAGACTCCAATAAATTAAAAAAAAAAAAAGTTTTCAGAATAGAATTGCTAAATTAATCCCAACACTGAAATGGAATTACTCCATCCATTGAACTACTACTTAATCCGAATTTGATTCCTCTTGATGAGTCATGTAGTACTTATCTTTTTTTCTTTAAGATTTCGGTCATCCAAGCATGGATATAGACTACCATCTCATTTTAAGTTTTCTAAAATCACTTTTTAACTTCTTCTTTTTTATAAATTTGCTTTTCTAAGAATGGGTATTTCCGTTCCTTTGCTTCTATTAAAAAGACAGGATTTGGATTTGGTCTATGCATTTGCCATTTATTTAATAGTATATTAACTTGATAAATGAGTGGAGACACAAAAAATATATACTCCATATATTTTAGGAAAAAAAATCGAGAGGAGGAGATTCTTGAGAGGAGTTAAAAGAATGGTTCTGTAAGAATTTTTTTTACCAAAATTAACTTAAATAGTATTTAGTTATTTTATGTGTCTCGACTTAAAAAAGAGGTTAAAACGATATGGATTTTTCTCAATTTTATTTATTTATTCTTGTCATTTGTCATTCCTAATCTATTACATGGGAAGAGGGGGAGTGAGATTCGATCCCGGGATGCAATGCGGATTGAGATTGGGAAAATTAGCATATAGTGTTATGTTTAGATGTTTTAATTTTTTTTTCCATTATTCTTAATTTCTTTGACAACAAATTAAAAAAAACACTGAAAATAACTTTAGCTTGGCTGGTAGTACTCCATATTTGAATTTCAAAAATGATATATTCACTCCCTCTCAGTGTGTGTGTGGATCCCACACACCATGTGAGAGAGGGAGTGAATGTATCAGTGTTCTTTGATTTTGAGTAGTGATAGGTACACACCCTCCCCATGCACTCCCTCTCACACCCTCTCTTATATGGGGTGTGGTCCCCACATGGTCCCCACACATGAGGGTGTGAGAGGGAGTGGATGGGAGGTTGTGTATCTATCATTTTTGTTGAATTTTGAGCTGTGAAAACCCCATCCGCCCTGTCGCCCTCCACGTGTCCACCCCTCAAGTGCTCGACATGGTTGGCTGCTAACACGTGGCATCAACTCACGTGTCTCCTCAAACACAAGACCTCCGCACACGTGTTACATGACCTCCTGCCCATGTGCCGGAGGCACACTCCTTCTATGCTACCTCGGACCCACACACAAAAAAACAGTAAAACACCAACCGCCGTCATCAAACGCCGTTAACTCCCCCCCAAACCGCCAGCTGTCGACTTCACGCCGGAACCACGTGGGCAACCACTTGGTGTGGGCCCCGTCTCGTGAACTAATCATGAACTTGAACGTTGTGGATAGACTAATTAATAAGCCCTCTGTCTAATAATGCGACTAAACAAGTGATTAACACCAAATAAATAGTGGACTCAGGCGGCTGGCTGGCTGGAGGTTTTCATTTGACGAATTTGCCCTTGTGCTTTTTTAGATATATTTATTATTTATAGAAGAATGGCTAGTGGAATAATATTTGTCTAGGAAAAGAATAAATTGTTAGAATTTTTCTCAGGACAAATGCTTTTTGTTCATATACTATTGATGTTCAATGTGTTTTACTTTCGACATTGCATGTCTCAACTTATAAAATTAGCTCTGCCACAATAAATTAACATGGAGTATATTTTAAATCTGTAGAGAGGATCATAGGAGGTCATAATCAACGACTATTGATGTTCGACATATAGATTTTAATTTTGACATTATTAAAATTTCTTGTTGGGTTTATAGCCACAAAAAATAAACTTGTTTTCTATTTCAAATCGGTTGGGAAGATCATAGGAAGGAATATTCAATGATAGATTCGAATCCCTTCTCTTTTAATTTCAAGTGGCTTCTAAAAAATATGACCGACGATCAAATTGGACAAATTTCTCATCTCATTTTCTTCTAATCTTCTCTTGACGTGAGACAAATCAAGTCAATCGAGAAAAAAAAAACTCTAATTAGTTCATTCCAGGAAAATAACTTCCATTCTATTTTTTCACCTGAAATAGATTACCTGCAACCGGCTTTTAATATACTCCCTCCGTCCCATTTTATTTGCTCACTACGATTATGCGTGCCATTTTTTAACTCTTGTAGTTTTCAATCTATAATGTACTCCATTTTATATGCAATATGGATCTTATTTATTTGATAGATCTCAATTAGTTCTATTAGACTATTTTTTAAAAAACATTATAAATAAAAAGATATAAATATTTGAAAATGACACGGGTATTCGTAGTGAGCAAACAAAATGGGACAGAAGGAGTATATTTTAAAAAAACTTTTCAAAAATTTATTAATGTCACAAACAACAATAAATTATAAGTTTTAAGGAACATTGTCGTGAAAAATTGTCAAATTTGAGCATATTTAGGATCATGCATGGATACTAACAGTGTCTTTACAATTATTACAAGGGGACACAATATACCTATATACTTGATAGACCAAATCTAATAGAGTGTAATTTCTAAGTAGTAAGAAGTAAATAAATTATATCTATTGATGATGATCACGGAACCCATTTGATTTAGTGACATGTTATCTCATGTTAAGCACATGAGTTCAATTGTTTAAAGAGCAAATGTCGGAACACTAATATGATTTTTTTTATTGGACTTTTTGAAAAATTGAATGTTTAAATAAATAAAACTTTTTATTTTAAATAAATAAATTAAAAATTTGACCTGGAATGCTATGGTAGAAATATCCATGACTTTATACACTTTATTCAAACCCTAAAGGATAATGAACATAATAGGACATTCCAAGTACAAAATGAAGTTAGCCATTACATTTGGATCCATGTCCCTATGTTTTGAGTGCTATGGGAAAATGTTATTACATTCATCTTGAAATGTTTGTTCGGTCTGTGAAATTAAGAATTAAAAATAAAAAAATTCTCAAGAATTTTTTTTATTGTTCATAAATTAAAAAAACTCATTGATATCTAGCAAATTGTTTACAATTTTTGAATTTTTCTTCAGTAATTTCTATTATTTTAATTTCTCGTTTTACAGATGGAACAAACATTTCGGGAGACAGAGTTTCTTAAGGAGAATAGGACACCAATTTCCTTATCCGAAAATACAGGGATACTTTAGTCCAGTTGGACTCAGCTTGCTAATTTACCTTGCTAAATAAAGTCTTTTAATCAAATTTCTCCTTAACAGAGACAGAGAGAGCGACATTAGCGTGACCTATAAAACAAATGAAAATTCGTAATTTTACAAATAAAAATAATACTAGAAATAGAACACATATGTTGCACTCTCTCTCCACATTTATGTGTTGTTCTTCTCTCTCTCTCTCTCTCTCATCAACCACTGACCTCTCTGCACAGACCAAATGGATTCATGGGTTTGAATCCAGAATCAAATCAGAGGTTTTAGGGTTTTATCCAGTCTACTCAACCCCACCGAAGGTAATTTTCTTTTGCTATGAATTCATCTTGGTGTTGAGACTTGAAGTTTTTCGACATAACCCTTTTTATTGTTTTGAAGAAATATTGATTTGGGTTATGATTTCTTTTGTTTCCATACTATTTCGTCGAGAAGTTTGTATTCTGGGCTCTGTTTGGTTATTGAGATAAAGGGTGGTTAAGCGAAGGAATAAAAATCAAAAGTTTAATGCTTAATTTTAGCATAACAACAGTTGGGTAGTTGAGAATGAGAAGAACAGAGCTGTCAATATTGTTTTTTTTTGCATTTTCTTTCTCCTTTCTATTGTCCTCAGTTTTTTTAAAAATTGAATGTTGGGTTTATCTATGGTAAGCTTCGCTGTTGTTTTCAATTTTTTTGATTGAATACTTTATTTTTGCTAAATTGAAAATGTCTGGAAAATGAAATTGAATTGGACTGCTGTAAATAGCCATAGATGAGGGAGGTGGGTTTGATCTGGTGGGTTTTGGTTATTTCCAAATTTGTTTAATTTTTATATTCGATTTAACTTCTATTTCTGTTTTCGATTAGGCTGTGTTTGTATGGCTCGTTGTTGTGTTGCTTCGTTACCTTGTGTCCCAAAGTTTTCTATTTTTCTAGATTTTCTTGTCTTCCATCTTTTTGGTATTTTATGATTGACGATGACATGCTTTCGAGATCTAGGAAAAAAAGTTTACTATTTTTGGTGCGGGCATATGTATGTATAATTCCACACACACACACGTGTATGCTTATTTGAGCAGATATGATCAATTGGTTATAATTGACACCTTAAATAAGTTGGTTCGGTGGTGAAATTTCGTAGGGACAATTTCTGTTCCAAGTAGGTTTCCATTTCTGTGTTCTATATTTTGGATTTAGGTTGATGAAGCTATCTTTTGGTTTCTTGGGTTAGATTATGAGACTGGTAGTGCTATGTTGGGTTCTTTCGTTTATCCCCCTCAGTCATTCCTATGGTTCCTAGTTGACCATGCCCTGGAAATGTGGAGCTCCCAAACTAGCAGTAGAGGACGGATGGGGCTAAGTTTTATTTTGTGGTTTTTTATTTGCTTGCATGGGGGTAATGTTTGGCGTGTTTATCCAAAGATATTGGTATCGGCTATTCTTATGAATGCTGTGTTGGCTCGCAAGGTTTTGTCACCTTAAAACTCCTTTTTCTTGTATGGGGTTATTTTTGATGTGTTTGTCCAAAAATATTGGTATTGCCTATTAGTGCGCTGTGTTGTCTCAACAAGGTTTTGTCACCTTACAACTCCTCCAATAATGTGTTTGGTACAGTAAACTCGGGGATTGAGCCATTGATTAGTTTCCTGAGTGAGTTGAAAATAATGCCAGAAAAATCTAAGGATGAGGATCGGAAGCAAGAGAATGGAGCACATATCATATCAGCATCAACAGTCTACTCCCAGCCTTGGTGGCGTGGCAATGGAAACAGTGCCATGCCTTCTCCAATGGAACACATTAATGGTGCTGCCACAATGGGAGTTATCCCCTCCCAAGCTAATGGTGATGGTAGCAATAAAGAATCACATGCCGCTGCTGCCCAGCAATCTGGTAATTATTGTCTGTTGTTTGTGATTATTATGCCATTTGTCACATGGTTTTACTATTATAGACCACTGAATGAGAAGATTAGTCAAGTATAGAGTACAACCTTTTGTAGATGTGTAAATAGGCGTGGTTTATATGTGCCCTTTGTTTTCATTGTGAACTGTGAAGACTGAAGACTTAAATTTTCTGAAACTAATTTTCTTTGCTCTTTTTTAGGGTACCAGAGTGATAATCTCTTTGCTATTTTCTTTGTACTTGCGTGATAGTTTCATATGTATAGAATGTGCTTCAGGACTAGAATTGAATACCGAGTTTCTTGTGGCTTTTTTCTTTTGATCGGCAAATACTGAGTTTCTTGTGGTATTTGCTCTTTTTTTATGGTACAAGAGTGATAATCTCTTTGCTATTTTCCTTGTACGTGCGTGATAGTTTTGTATTTATAGAATGTACTTCAGAACTAGAATTGAATACGGAGTTTCTTGTGGTTTGTTGATGTGTGTTTTTCCCATGAGCAGAAGTTTTAGGCTCTATCTCTTGTAGTCACCAATGGTTCAAAATGAATCCTAATAGTTATTGATATGTTTTATATCGACTATGATATTTATTAACATAATCATGTATTATTATAGTGTTCTTTACTAGAAATTGCTTATTCTAGAGGTTCTCTATAGCTACCCTGTACTGGTGTCATACTCCTATTTATACAACTAAACGGGTATAGACTATGTAGATGTGTAGTATTACCTGGTTTCTTCTTTGTTAAGATGTATTTGTTTCTATCTGTTTCGGTGTGTGTGTGTTTCTTAGCCACCACCCCCCATCACCCGAATATTGCCACCACGACTGATCTCCCCCGCAACGCCATTACTACCTCTCTGTCTCCCCCACACAACCACCATCACTACTGTGTCTGTGGTAGGGTTCTTACTTTCTCCTTGTTTCTTACTTTGAAGTAATTATACTTATGTTTGTGGTGCTATATAGTTTGTATGCTTAGTAAAGTCAATATCCATTAACAGTTACATGATGACTAAAGGTAGTGCTTGAGACCGTTGGATGCATACCTTGTTATGTGAGTGTATATGAGAAATGGGAAAAAAATCGAAGATAGAATCAATTGGAAATAGTCCCTGGGAGCCAAAAATGAAGCAACCCCTTTGACTGATGGAAATATTTCTTTTAGGCTTGAATGGTCATAATGTGCAAGAACAGCAGCATCTCAAGCATGTTCCTTCTTTAACACCACCAGCTATGGGGGAGCATCTTGAGGCAAACTCCCAAATGGAACTTGTTGGTCACTCGATTGTAAGAGCTTCTCTCTCTCTCTCTCTCTCTCTCTCACACACACACACACACACACACACACACACACACTAAACTGTACTTTTGGGCCCTTGGAGGGTTGGGTTACCAATGGAGGGGGTTTACATTGTTGCGAG
Organism: Gaultheria prostrata; assembly: GCA_036023075.1. Lineage (NCBI taxonomy): Eukaryota > Viridiplantae > Streptophyta > Magnoliopsida > Ericales > Ericaceae > Gaultheria > Gaultheria prostrata. Next base: position 14,859 of record JAXBDA010000772.1, on the reverse strand, counting down.
TATGTAGATATGAAGCGTGACATTAGTTATACTTCTGCAGGTGTTGACGTCATATCCATATTCTGAGCCACATTATGGGGGTTTAATGGCATATGGGGCACAGGTAGGAATGCAAATTGGTCCTCATCCCCCTCTCTCTCTTGCTCTCTCTCTGCCTCTATCTTGATCTCATTCTTGTAAGTCTACTTGCATATGCTCTTTGTCCTTTATATCAGTTTATGGTAATGTTCGCTTCTGCCCTATCGAGGACGCCCGATATTTCAACTTTGGACCCTGTACTCTTTTTTGATGTCCTTTGCGTTTCCTTTCTCTCTTTTACTTGCACCAGAACAGTGCTGTAATCCGCTCTTCAACAATGCCATGCATTCAACATTTCAAGCTCCAAACCTTAGCGCAACCTAGTCTTTATCTAAGGAATGTGTGTACCACTGGAGCTAGAAGTTGTCTATTGAGCACGCATATGGACATATTCCAAATATGGGCATACATTCCTTAAGTATTTATTAACCAGCAAAATCATTTTTTTAGCAGCAACTAGCAACACTTTTTTTTTTTTTAAAAAGGTAACTTGCAACGTCTTATTGTCTGCCTTTTGACCTTTTTTTATGTGGTGATTGTTCCACTTTCTTTTTGGAGGTTGTCTTGATCCCGATTTATCCCCGAAGGTTATGCTTTTGGAAATGGCCCCAAGGGTACCGTTCTACATCCAATCCTGTCCTGCACCTCGAGATGCAAATATGCATACATGGGGATAAAAAGATAGTAAGAATGTAAATATAGAATGACGCAGGCAGAAAGACTGGATTCGGCTGTAAGAATTATGAGATTTGGTTCCATGTTAGATCCACCTGTAGTCGAAACACACGAGTTGACTTGTCAGGAAAGGAGCCCAATAATGCATATCGAGCTGTCCCGACGATTTCATGCAATTGTATTTTTGTTTGCGATTATAAAAGGCTACACAACAATAACTTGTTCACATTCGATCAGAAAAAAATTACTTGGTTCACATTTTTTCTTGTCGGAAGCAATACTAGATTACATGTATGTGGTAGTGGGTAAGGTCGTTATAATTTTGGACCATCTTCTTGCTCATGCTACAGTAAAGTTCATCTTCAGAAACAAGTTCTCGTCGGACACGGTCTGAATGTAGTCTCCTGACAATTATTGCTATTATCCCAGGTTCATCCTCATTTACTTGGTCTCCAGCAGACTAGAATGCCTCTTCCCCTTGATATGGAAGAGGAGCCTGTTTACGTGAATGCAAAGCAATATCATGGAATTCTGCGGCGAAGGCAAACACGAGCTAAGCTGGAGCTGGAAAAGAAAGTAATAAAAGATAGAAAGGTAGGAGTTACAGTTTATGGTTTTGATTACTTTAGTTAGCTTAAATAAAGACTTAAGAACTGCGGCTTGCTATGACACGTCAACCACAAACCTCTAGAAAAAGAAAAGGAGGAAAATGCATTGAGCATCTAATGGAGAATTTTACCTGATCCTGGTTCATATTTCTGTGTGCCGAACATATTATCATAACGAGGTTTGGATCCCAAAACGTGTTACAATCGGATAAACTTTTCATGTTCCACTCAAAATCTCAAGTTGTTAATGCATGCTTGTTATTTGCTAATTCAGCCGTATCTTCATGAATCTCGACACCAACATGCTATGAGACGGGCAAGGGGTTGTGGAGGCCGTTTTCTTAACACGAAAAAGCCGGACGATAATGGCACCAATTCTCCCACAGAAAAGGAGCCGAAATCTGGCGCACCTGTTTCGACACAATCTGCCAACTCATCAGCCTCTGACCGCTGGCCCTTGAACTCTAGCAGAAATTCGAAGGGGCCCATGTTTCAAGGCATGCACAACGGACACAATTCGTCAAATGGAAACATGAATGGTCATGGCTAGAGTCTATGCACCATCCTTAATACGGGGAAACTCTTTCCTCAGGCAAATCATTCTTGGCTTTGGTTACCTTTGTGTTTCGGAAGGGGTGAATCGACGGTAAGAGATACATATATGCCTTCTTTTCTCCAAAGTTCACCCTGTTTGTAAATGAAGCTATGTAGCATTAGTAGTGTGAATTTGAAATCTTTAACAATCAAACGATCTGAGTGTGTTTGAAATGTGTGGAGACCCTCTTTGTTTGATGCAAGAATTGACCGTACACCACTGTTATCTTTTGTGATCACTGCGCTTGAGCATCGGTTTTATTTTTCAGTCATTTTCTGTGGATGGAGAAATAATTTCGCGAGGAGGGTTACTAATATGTTTCTGGTTTTTTGTCAGGGATTTAGTTCACCGTATACAATCCTTTCCAAGTATATAACCGATCACAAAAAAGCCCCTCACTCTCACATCTCTTCTGGTGGGACAATTTTTCCCAGGAGTGGGATTCTACTGATAAGCTGATTGATTCTATAATTTTTACTGTTGACCTGATCAGCCAACACATGATGCTATTTTTTAATATAAATTTCAGAACTTATTAAGTTGGGTTGAGATTATGAATTCGGAGGAATTTATGTAGAAATAGAGAAATTTATGATGAGAGGGGACTAGGGGAGTTTTACTAAGAAAACAAATAATTACTCAACTTGTTTGTTTACTTTTTTATTTTGACTTGTCGCAAAATGTGTTGTCTAGTTTTGAAGTTTCATTTGACACGTGTCACACATCGTTCGGTTGACGTCACTCATGATGTTGCGGATAAGGATTTGAATGGTTATGTTGACACACTTTCCACTGATCTGACGTGTCATATTGCTCGAGACAGCCTTGGCCATATCTGAACCAACGGTTCGGCAGAATGGAGTTGCTTGGCTCCGGCTCTGATGACATAAGTCGGTCACGCACTGCCTGGCAGAGTGCGATGAGATGGCCGAAGCGTACGTTTTGACTGAGCTGCACCGTTAACAAGAGTAACGAGATATCTGGCTCTGGAGTCACGCCTATTATTCTTCGACAGGCTGAGCCAAGAGATCCCTGTCCATTGGATAACCATCAGGCTTTGTCTACTGGTTCCTTCGACTTGACTACCACTCAGCCAAATATCTTGGAGGTCTCCCAATTGGCGACGACCGACTTTAAGACCAATTTTGTTGGCCCTCGATTGTTCGGCCCACTACACATTCTTGCCCCTTGCCCCTTGGGCCTTGTCTTTGGAATCCAAGTCACCATTCTTAATAGTTGAAGGGTAACTATTGAAAAGTTTGGAAATTTAAAAAAAGTAATGATTACGTTCCTTTAAATGTTGCGTTTTACAAAATGGACTAATAAATTGAAATAGGAGTATAAAAATTGAACTCTTTTTTCATTTTCTCCTTTTTTTTTTAATTATATCTTTCGTATGTCTTTTAAGGAAAAAAAAGGGTTGAAACAAACCACGATATTATATTTGAAAGGAAAGGTTTTTATGTTCTCAATCTTGAACAACTATACGTGACTTTTAGTTCATCTAGTTGTATCCCTTGGCTTCCAAGAACAGGTTTGGAGTTCGAGTCTATTGAGAGACTTTAAACTCTCTTCGGTTGTTAATTTCCCGTTAACCCTGATTTATATATTATATATCTTATGACCGAAAAAAAAAAAACCTTGAATGACTCTTAAAGTTCATTTGGCCTAATTTAAAGAATTTCTCAATCTGATATACTAAAAATTTAACTGAAATTAAAAATTAACAAAAAATAACTAAAAAACCGTGCCAAAAAATGCGTATTGCCAAAAGGCCTCAACGTTTATGAAAAAAAAAAAACCCTAATTAGGGCTGCTCTACAAGCAGCACGAAAAAGAACGCAGCTGTGGCAACAAGAGTCTCTCCTTCTCTCTCTACTCACTGGAATTTCCAGTCTGGAAATGAGGTAACATACGGTTTATCAACTTGTTAGACATGTAACCATCTCGAGTAGATTTTGAAAGGGTTTTTTCCTGGCTACTCTTCGACCAGATTTTCTTCGACCCACATCTAACGCCGTCTAAAACACCACCAACGCTCACCCAACAGTTGCTATCATCCTTGATTTGGGTCAAGAGAAAGGGTTAACCTTGATTTGGTATGAATTTGAGTAAGGGCTGCAGATGCATTTTTTAAGGTTTTCATTCAGATTCTAAGTCTGGGTAAGGGCTGGAATTTGCCTGTCTTGAAACTGCAACAAAGTGTTTTATAAACGGGTATGGATAATATCCGTCCCCTGTTTGGAGCCCTACCGAAACCACCTCCACAATTACAACTCCCAATCGGCCAAAAAATTACCCTATCTGTGCATCTCCCACGCCTCAAAACCCTATTCCCCATGCCGAACCATTCGTCGAAACCCACCTGCATTCGGGATTTTTTTCCCTGCTGTTTGAACCCTATCTTTCATTTTCTGGCAATGAATTCCTTTTGTCATGCAGTTGGTTGGTGGTAATGTAAAGTAGGTGTTAATTTCATTATTCGTATGAGCTTATTTTACTTGCATGGAGTTGATAATGTAATGGTTTAGATATTTTTATCTTTAACCTTGCTGAAATTTAAGGCTGTTTCCTCCCAACCCGCTCCTCTCTATAATGTGTCTTTCATATGCAGGGTAGCCTTTGAGATGCTCTTAGGAGTGCTTCCTTCGCCGTTGTGTATGTATGTATATATCTGGGTGTGTGTTGCTTTGATGATAATTGCACCTGTGGTGGGAATATATCTGGGTGTGTATGTATATATCGGGATGTGTGTATGTATGTATATATCGGGGGGTGTGTGAGTTGGAGAGGAGAGGAGAGAGAAAGAGAGTTTGGGGTGGGGGAGGGAAGAAAGAGAGATGAACGGACATAAATGCCCCCCGTAAGTGGTCATGTGCAGGGCACATGACTGAATCACTGATTTCTGTCCAAATTGTTAACAAAACCCAACTGAGGGTTGAAATTGAAACCAATCTCAAAATGCAAGGTTTAGTTTGTCCAAATTGAAACATGAAGGACCAAACTGAATTTTCGCGTAAAGTCCAAGGGATGTAAGAGAATTTTTCCCATTTTCATCTGTTTTGGGTTACAAAGATGCTTTAATCATCACATGTGATGTCATTTTTTGGGGGGCCAAATTGTTGGTCTATTTGAAAAGTAATCACGGGCAGGTATGTGCTTAAATGTAGAACCAACTTGTTCTGAGGTTTGGACTGCTAAAGCTGGTACCTAAGTAGACAACTGATCCCGTAACACACACACAAAAAGAAGGTAGACAACTTATCAGTTATCAGCTTCTTTATGCATTGTGAGTGTTTTTGCTGTCAAAATTCAAGAATTTGTGAAGTGAATAAATGTAATGGAACTGGGATTGTGTTACTTGTCTGAACTAAAATGGTTTGCAATTTCGGTAACTTTGCCCAAAATTTGGTAAATTTGGTCCTCTAGACTAAGTTACCAAGTTGGGCAGTCAAGAAGTAGGTTGAAAAAGTTTGATGCTATATTATGTTATTATTGCTTTCCACATTTATATTTGATTTTCGTAAATTTTGATATCTGAATTTGGTACTGCACTGATTTGAGGCTTTCCCCCAATGATTGGGGACTAGATGGGTTATGTTATTGTTGTTGTTGTACTGGTTTGAGGCTTTGTGCCTGCTTATTTGGTCAACCATTTTTTTGCCTTTTTATTTGTGGCTTTTTTTTCTTTGTTTTTTAACATCGAATTTATGGCTGTTACTTCTGCTTTGTTGTTGTACTTTCCATATCCCAGTGACGAATAATTTAGTAATCTGAATTTGTGCATGAAATTTGTGACAAGTTGGTGCTCCCTTGTGGTAGTTTTTACTGCTGAGGTAGAGGAACCATGATTTCATGCTAGGTGGATACTAGGCATTCTGAGGGATTTCTTTGCATTTAGCCTCCTCTTATGCTGTACCTTGGGTTTCCAATGTGTTCTTTTCAACCATTTGTTGGGAGAAATTACACGGATTAATTTCGATTTTCCTATTGATAATTTTTTCTTTTTCCTTTTAAGGTGTTTGGAAGTTGTAGAATCTTTTTAATAGATCTTTTTGGGTCACAGATTAGGAAGTTTTTTGAGGTCATGGTGCCTTAGATAGTTGCAGTTTGAACGAGGCCCCTTGGTTTTCATGAAAAGAGTTGGACAATATGCATCAAACTAAGTATTGTGATACTTATGCCGGTGGATATTACGGACTCAACTTATGACAACTTTCATGGAGCTTGTGCTCAACTCATGACAACATTCTTGGTGCAAAAGAAAGTGCGTCTCAGATATTTGAATGATGCCCCTTGGTTTTCAAGAAAAGTGTTGGACAACATGCATCAATTGTTAACTTTGCTAAGTAAGCTAATATTCATGTGGGTGCATATTGCGGGCTCTACTTAGGAAAACTTTCATGGAGCTCGTACTCAACTCATGACAACTTCCTTAGTGCAAAAGAAAGTGTTTTTCGTTTCCGATTGCCTTCGTGATCCATAGTTGTCACAGTTCAAATGCTTAATGGTTAAAGTAACCATATGTTTGGGTCATCACTTTGAAAGCACTTTCTGGGAAATGAAGGAAGCAAAAGTTGAATCTGGATAAATTGCTTGACCTTGTTGTGGAAAATATGAACAAAAGGGGGCACATTCTGGGTAAGGAAGGAGGTTGGTGAAGTGGATTCAGAACGGCTTTAAGGGTTGATTTGTTGTTGACTTGTTGTTAGAGTTTGTCCCGCATTGCTTAATTATAATCTCCAAAGCTAGTTTATGAACCTGGGCGGCCTCTCCACTCATTGCCAATTGGTTTTGAGTTGGATGCTTTAACAATTGTGATTGTATAAATAGTCGTTGTTTCTGGACCGATAGACTTGCCCATGGCTGCACTTCTATCCTTATTCGAGATGAAAGTCCGGTCGGATTCACCTTTCTAGTAAGATCAATCAACGCTGGACTGACGATCGGAAACTAAAGACTGAATCCGCTCTCTTCCCTATTGGTATATGATTCGGGATCCCTTCTTAGGTATGTTAGTTTTATATACTGAATGTGTATAGTCGTGACCGTATTTTAGAGGGCTGCAGAAATAGTCTAACGACTCTAACCTTTCCTTGCGTGTTGTATCTCTGTTAATGAAGTTCTCTCAGTATTTTGAGGCCTTCATTTTTGGCCTCTTCAGTTGTGTCTTGAACTTTATCTTTGTCCTGTGTCTTCTGGGACAGTGTTTTGGTCCATAAGAGTTGCTGATTTGATCTTGTTGCTGCGCATATCTAGGGGCTTTTGTTGTACTCTTGTATCTTGAACTAATGTTCCTCGTTTTTGCTTATCATGGCCGGTTTGGGTACTTGCTTATTTATCTCTCATTGTTTATTTTTGTTACAAAAACGCAACAAGCCAATCGAGAATGAACAAAATTCTATTTTGATTATTGTAGTTGTGTTTGCATTGATGATCAATAAGTATTCCGGCAGCTGCCAAAAAAGCTTATTGCTGATTTTTTATGCAGGAAGCAGATAAGCAATGTGGATTCAACCGTTCTCTATGGAAAATGCTTTATATACTGGTAGTCTAAGAATGGGATTCACAAGACTCATTTGGGTTCTCACTTGAAAAGTAATAGAATGAACTCTGGTCGGTCAGTGCTCTATCAGAAATTCTTGGAGAGAGGCTGTTTATCCATCGAGTTTCTGGTAAATCACTGATCCATTAGAGCTTAATTCTATAGAAGAACACAAAGATTACTTTTCCCTGGTCCAAGAAGATAACCAAGATCAACCGTATGTCCGTATCCTTTTGTGTTGTCTTTCTTTCCGTATGCTTTGTGTTCGTCTTGTTGTTTTTGCTTCTTAAATTCCCTTAATTAGGTAAAAAAGGGGAGGATTAACCACATTGTTAATTGAAAATGAGTACGTTAAAGTGACTTGATTTTAAAAGCTTGATTAGTAATTGTGCATCTAAAAAAAAGAGAAACCCTAAGCGCTGACTTCCCTCCCTCCCCTCGCCCTAGGGTTTCTCCACCCTTTGCGGCGGCGGGAGGGGAGGATCTCCTGAGTCCAGATCTGGGAGCTCTCCTTCTTTCCCTCTTTCCCTCTTTCCTTTTCCATCCTCCTCCGCCCCTAACCAACCACTCCTAGCCTTCTCCTGCCGCCATACGCACCCGCGCCTCACCTGCCGCCACAAGCCGCCTCTCGCTTGACGCCAGTTTGATGTGTTGGTGCTCTGTTGTTGGGTCGTCGGCATCAGATCTGATTTCATCTCTTGATTGGGGTCTTTGGAACTTCAAAACATTCAGAATTTTACTTGTTCTTGATTGGGATCTTCGGAACTTCAAAACATTCAGAATTTTGCTTGTTCTTGAACTTCAAACATTCAGAACTTCAATGCCTTTGGAACTCTACTTCAACCATTTGCGTAGTTACGCAATCAGAATTTTGCTTGTTCTTGAAGTTGCTCCTGTTTAAAACATAATTAATTGAATTTACCATGCATCACACTGAAAAACAGAAAAAATATAGTAGAATCGTATAAAAATGACCTCGATTGTAGGATAGATAATTTTCCAAGATGGTAGTTTAACTCATATTAGTAGATTGGTTAAAGGAGGCCAACTCAATGCCATTTGAAGAAGCGGCATTCGTTTCATCTAAGATGCCGTGGCGCACTATGGTAATGCATTATCAGAGAGAATTTCCTTCAATCCTTGGTAGATAATATGGAGTTGATTTTCCATCAAAATCACATGCAAATGTGCTTGAGACTAGTGAGCTTTTAGGATCATTTCAATCAAACTATCTATAGCACCACTTAACAGTCACGTCGTAGCCACTTCAGGCATATAATCTCAAAATCATACAATTGATGGGGTTGGGGGACAAAATCAATTCGGCAAAAGCCAGCCCAATTTGAAGAAAGTTGGGGAACAAAATCAGTTTTTTGCGTAAGAGTTTATTATATAATGAGCTAAGTGTTGATGGTATTATTTGCTTTTAGACTTAAGTCGGGAAAAAAGAGAGCAGAGCAATGGGGCTCACCATTGTGGAATATAAAGCTATTAGGAAGCTCGAGCCATTTGATTAAGAGCTCATCCTTAGCATACCATCCTTGATTTGGGCCAAGAAAAGGGTTAACCTCAATTCAGTATGAATTTGATTAAGGGCTGTGGATGCATTTTTGAAGGTTTTCATTCAGATTTTAAGTTTGGGTAAGGGTTGGAATTTGCCTGTTGATGTCTTGAAAGTTGAAACTGGTACAAGTGTTTTTCAAAAGTTCGCAGTTGTGGGTCTTTCCTCATGATTTGACAACTGAGGTCATTCTGAACACTGTCTGAACATATTTTTTCATCTGTTTAGGATTGCAAAGATGCTTTAATCAGCGCTTGTGATGTCATTTTTTTGGGGGGGAAATTGTTGTTCTACTTGAAGAGTAATCATGGGCAGTTATGTGCTTAAATGTTGAACCAACTTGAACGAGGTTTGGACTGCTAAAGCTGGTACCTAAGTAGACAACTGATCCCAGAACAGAGAGAAAAAAAAAGAGGGTGGACAACTGATCAGTTATCAGCTTCTTTATGCATTGTGAGTGTTTTTGCTGTAAAAAATTCACGAATTTGTGAAGTGAATAAATGTAATGGAACTGGGATTGTGTTACTTGTCTGAACTAAAATGGTTTGCAATTTGGGTAACTTTGCCCAAAATTTGGTCCTCTGGACGAAGTTACCAAGTTGGACAGTCAAGAAGTAGGTTGAAAACGTTAGATGCTTTATTATGTTATTATTGCTTTCAACATTTTATATTTGATTTTCGTGAATTTTGATATCTGAATTTGGTACTGTACTGGTTTGAGGCTTTGAGCCTGCTTATTTGGTCTGGTCATTTGGTCAACAAGGTTTTTTGCCTGTTTATTTGTGGCTGTTTTTTTTTTTTAAACATCAAATTTATGGCTGTTACTTCTGCTTTGTTGTTGTACTTTCCATATCACAGAGACTAATTATCTATTAATCTGAATTTTCACATGAAACTCGCTACAAGTTGGTGCTTCCTTTTGCTAGTTTATACTGCAGAGGTAGAGGAACCATGATTTGATGCCAGGTGGATACTAGGCATTCTGAGGGATATCTTTGCATTTAGCCTCCTCTTATGCTGTACCTTGGTTGCCAACGTGTTCTTTTCAAACTTTTGTTGGGAGAAATTACAGTTATAGAATCTTTTCAATATATCTTTTGGGTTACAGTTTATGAAGTTTTTTGAGGTCATGGTGTCTCGGTTGTCTCGGATAGTTGCAGTTTGAACAAGGTCCCCTGGATTTTCAAGAGAAGAGTTGGACAACGTGCATCAATTGTTATACTTTACTAAGTATGGTGATACTCCAGTGGGTCCATATTGTGGACTTAACTTTAGACAACTTTCATGGAGCTTGTACTCAACTCATGACAACTTTCTTGGTGCAAAAGAAAGTGCGTCAGATAATTGTAGTTTGAACGAGGCTCCTTGGTGCAAAAGAAGGTGTTTTCTAAGAGTCGGACAACATGTGTCAATTTTTTTTTTTGATAAAAAACATGTGTCAATTGTTAAAACTTTTCTTAGTATGATGTTTTTCATGTGGTTGCATATTGCTGACTCTACTTATGACATGACGACTTCCTTGGTGCAAAAGAAGGTGTTTTCTTTCAGATTGCCTTCGTGATCCATAGGTGTCACAGTTCAATGCTAAATGGTTGAAGAAACCATACGTTTGGGTCATTACTTTGAAAGCACTTTCTGGGAAATGAAGGAAGCAAAAGTTGAAACTGGATAAATTGCTTGACCTTCTTGTGGAAAATATGAACAAAAGGAGGCACATTCTGGGTAAGGAGGTTGGTGAAGTGAATGCAAAACGGCTTTTAGGGGTTGATTTGTTGTGATTGTATAAAGAGTCATTTGTTTCTTTGTAGAGCATGTTGAGATCTCCTTCTTAGGTATGTTAATTTTACGCAATGAATGTGTATAGTTGTGACCGTATTTTAGAGGGCTGCTGAAATAGTCTAAACATTCGTTGCGTTTTCTATCTCCGTTAATGATTACATTTTGATTGATTTTCTTTCAAATCACATCCAAATGTGCTTGAGACTAGTGAGAGCGTTTAGGATCATTTCAATCAAACTATCTGTAGCATCACTCAACATAAGCATTGTGTACCAAACCTGGCATCGCGACTGGTAAGAGGGACTCACCCTCCATGCCAATCTTTGCTTCTAGGAAGATTAGAGAATAAGCTCTTCTGTTGGAGAAGTTATTTGTTGCTCTTCAGGGGCAATGCATCTCCAGTGCGGGAGCCATAGAGCCTCACGATCTTCCGAGGTCTACCCTAAAATTCTTAGTGGTTCATATCAAATTTCTTGGACTCTGAAGGCAGAAAATAATTTTCACTTTAGTTGGCTCAAACTGCAGGCTCCAAGTACTGCTGAAATCAAGTGGAGTATGAAGCTTTGACAGTGTCGAGAGGAAGCTGTTCTCGGTCTCTCTCTCTCTCGTCTTTCCTTTTTCCTTATGTATTGGTGTCAGATGTCTAGTTATTTTGCTGCAGACAATGCACAAGGCGAGAGTTTGAAGCCATCCCTAGCGGGAGAAATTAGTCCAGGTGTGTATGAGTTGGCTAAGACAATGAGTTATTAAATAAAAGAAAGCATATCCTCTCCATATTTTGGACTAGGAGACGGTCATTATCTCGACTATCGATTTGCTGCAATCACTGGTTTGGATTTGGTCATAAACTCTTACGAAGAAGGGTGACCCTCATAAATTGTCTCAGTTTCTATTTTATTTTTGACAACCGATGGACTTGAATATCCAATCTTATGTATTAAAGCTCCCAACAACCTGTAACAATCCCATTGGATTGTGAGAAACTTTTAACAACTGACGCACTTGAATCTCCAATCTTGTGTATTAAAACTCTCAACAACCTGTAACAACCCCTTTGGATGGTAAGTGAGAGATAAGAAAGAGGAGCTCTTTCCCACCAAATCTCACCATTTTTGTTGAGATTGAGTAAGAAAGCGGAAACCAAACAAAAAATTTCATTTTTGTGCTTCTCTCCAATTTTCACCAGAATACTTAATTCAATTGAGTGATTTGACTAGAAACCATACCTCTCTCTTTTCTTTTCTCATGACTCCATCCAAAGGGGCTGTTAGGGGAGTTTCTAGGATGGTTTGCCTGGAGCTTCATGAAGTCATCATCACTGCAGAAATTGGGTTGTGTGTAGCACAATTTTTTTTTGTTTGTTGTCGTTCGTTATTCCTAATCTATTACATTGGGGAGGGGAATGAGACTCGATCCTGGGATGCAATGTGGAGCATCTAAGAGCTCTTCCGTATGAGCTAGTCATCACTTGCGTATAGCACAAATGGTTGCGGATAGAAGTTTTCAAGAAAAATTTGGCTGACCGTTGAGGGGATTTATAATTGACTAATGGCTGCATTTCTAGTCATATTCACCAACGGTGGAGCAACCATCGTTAAGAAACCTCAGGAGTATGGGGGGAAGGTCAGTGAGATTTACCGGACCTGATTCTTTCGAGGGTAAATTTTACTCGCCCCTCTATTCTACTAAAATCACACTGTCAGCCCCTCTACTATTAGAAATTACACTGCCATGCCTTTTCAAGTTCAAAATGATAGTAAATCCACTATGATACCCTTATGGCATGTTTGGATGAGGTACCCCTTCCCCTCCATATTACCTTGTTTGGCAACCCAAAACACCCCATGACTAATTAGCCAAAGGAGTACATAGTCATGCCATTCCTTGACTGGGGTGGTGGTGGTGGTGGTTAGTCGGGCTATTATCCCCCATTTTACCTCTTTTACCCCTTGCAATTTTCTTGGGATCAACAAAAAGTACTTCCGCGCATAATTTTTGTTTGCACAAAATTAAACTACTACTAGAGATTTTTAATTCAATACAAAAAAAAAAAAACAGTTGATTTTTTTTATAGTTTTACATTTTTGGCTTTAGGGCTGAAGAAAAAGAAAACCCCGAACCGAACCGGTTATTTTTTCGGTTTTTTTCCTTGGCCGGTTCGTTCCCGGTTCTTAAAATTTTTAAAAATTGAAAACCAATTTGGTTCTCGATTCAAAGGATTTTTGAAGGAAACCGAACCGAACTGGTACTATATATACTACTCCTACTCAATGTATTAACCCTAATCCCTTACCTATTTCCTTCAGCCGACTCTGCAGCGAGGCGACCTCTCTCTCTCTCTCTCTCCCCCCAGAGATGGAAGAGATCGAAGACCGGAGATCTACTCAGACTACTCTACCTCTTTCAATAACCCCTATTTTGATTTACTCTACCTCTCTCTTAGCCCTAGATCGAACCCATCAGGCTTCATCGTCTTCCAAGTTCTCACCGCCTAACACCGTCAACCCCTTCGTCGTCATTGTCGGCAAACACCATCAACTCCATTGATATGTATTCTCTCGATCGGTACTCTCACACAGTGTATATATATGTGTGTTTATGTGTAAATGTCTGATTTTCTCGATCTTTGATGGGATTCTGATTTTCATCTATATATATGGATATATGATTCTGATTTTGATTACGTACAGATCTTTTGTTTTTTTGAGATGATGATGTAGATATGTTGATCTGTATGTGTGATGATTTTTTCTTAGTCCGATCGTCTCCTCTCCCTCTTTCTCTCCCACGAATCGAACCGGAATCAACCTTTAAAAACCCTAATCCCTTACTCCTACTCAATGTATTAACCTTAGTCCCTTACCTATTTGCTTCAGCCGACTCTGCGGCGAGGCGACCTCTCTCTCTCTCCTCTCCTATATGGAAGAGATTGAAGACCAGAGATCTACTCAGACTACTCTACATCTTTCGATAACCCATCTTTTGATTTACTCTACCTCTCTCTCAGCCCTAGATCAACCCATCAGGCCTTCATCGTCTTCCAAGTTCTCATCGCCTAACACCGTCAATCCCTTCGTCGCCATCGTTGGCAAACACCATCGTCGACAAACACCATCAACGTCATCGATTTGTATTCTCTCGATTGGTACTCTCACACAATGTATATATATGTGTGTTTGTGTGTAAATGTCTGATTTTCTCGATCTTTGATGTGATTCTGATTTTCATCTATATATATGGATCTATGCTTATGATTTGGATGATGTATAGATCTTTTGGTTGATTTTTGAGATATTGATGTAGATATGTAGATTTGTATGTGTGTGATGATTTTTTTGATGATTTTTACTTAGTCCAGATCGTCTCCTCTCTCTCTTTCTCTCCCACAAACTGAACCGATCGTTAAACCGGACCGAACCGACCTCTAAAAACAGGTTTCGGTTCTATGGTTCTCCCGAACCAAGTTTTCCGGGTTCACTTAAATATGTCGGAGAAGCGGACCGAACCGAATTGGTTTCAGCTAGTTAGCTTGTTGAGTTGCTTTGCAATATCCTTCGGATAAAAAAATAAAGTATTTTTGCATATAATTTTTTATTTTTGTTTGCACCAAATTAAACTACTAATAGAGATCTTTAATTTGATACAAAAAAATTAGAAAAATTTATACTTTAGATATATCCTTCAGATAAAAAATAAAAAAATTTGGAAAAATTTATACTTTAGAATTTGAAATTATAAATTATGTATTAACTTAAAATAAATATTATAAGTTACAAATAAAAATATTTTTTTTGTTTTTTAAGAAAATAAATATTACTACAATTAAGTATTATAACTTAAATGTTTAATATTGTTTAATTTTGGTTTTTAAATAATTACTCCCTCCGTCCCTTTTTAAGTGTGTTACCTCGTAATTCCAACTTATTTTCTCTCACATCAACTTTTACAACTTTTACATCTACTTTTCACTACTTACCCTTATCAATATAATAATACCCACTAACTTTTCAAAAATGAA